>JAXLNO010000282.1:0-20993 GCA_038087875.1 Malacoraja senta | reverse complement strand
AACCCGCATGTCTTTTGGATGTGGGAGAAACCTGGAGGAAACCCACGTGGTCACAGGGAGAACGTGCAAACTCCGAACAGACAGCACCCAAGGTCAGGATAGAACCCTGGTCTGTGGCCCTGTGAGACAGCGGCTCTACCCACAGCTCCACAGTACATCAGAAATATGAACCCTTTCCAGACACTGTATACTGCCCAACCTGCTGAATGCCCACAACGGTTTCTGTTTTTTGTTGGCAGTTTATGGTCAGACTCACATTCCAATCACCCATTCAACTGGAAAAAAAACAAAAACCCACAGATGCTGAAAATCCAAATGGAAACACAATTCGTCATCAGTATTAGATCTGAAATGTAATGTCTGTTTCACCTTGCAGATGCCGCCTGACCTGCTGAGTATTTAGGGTAATTTCTGCTTTTATTCCACATTTTCAGCCATGCATTTGGTTTGGGCCGCAGGTGTGGTAACAGGTCACAAAAGTCACTTATTAAATCAGATTCCCGCTGTTTCTGACTGACTGTCTGGTGTACCAAAAACAACCTGGTACTCAACCCATCAAAGACAAAAGAACTGGTCGTTGACTTCAGGAGGAAGAGGAGAGAGGAACCTGCTCCTCTATACATCAAAGGAGACATGGTGGAGAGAGTCACTGGCTTTAAATTCCTGGGAATAAACATCTCCCAGGACCTCAAATGGCAAATGAACACCGTCACTCTCGTGAAGAAGTCACAGCAGCGGCTGTATTTCCTGAGGTCTCTGCGGAGAGCAAACGTCTCACAGCCGCTGCTGCTGTCCTTCTACCGATGCACCGTGGAAAGTATCCTCTCCTATGGCATCCTGGTGTGGTTTGCTAGCTGCACTGTGGCTGAGAGGAGGGCGCTGCAGAGAGTTATAAAAACTGCACAGAGCATCACAAACTGCACAGAGCATCACAGACGCTCAACTGCCCTCCTTGGATGATATATATAGGGCCCGATGCTTGCGCCGGGACACAAACATCAAGCAGGACACATCCCACCCTGCCAACCACCTTTTCACTCTGCTACCCTCTGGGAGGCGATTCAGGTCTCTGGGTAGAGACTAAAAAATAGTTTCTACCCATGTGCGATAAAAGAACTTAATTCCAACAGAGAACACTGGGGAAGCAAAATGTAATTCCAAGAAATGCAACATTCTTTTAAACTTATTTTAAAATACATATTTATTATTTTACTAATAAGTGTAGATATGTGTCAATGGTTGTCGTGTTTGTATTTTTTAACCGGAGGAGATGCAATGGAATTTGGTTGCACAGTATTGTGCAATGACAATAAACGTATTCTATTCTATTCTGTTTCTGCAATTGTCAAAGTTAATTCTCAAAGTTACAGCTGGTCTGTGGTCGCACCACGTGGCTTTGCTGCCATCTAGTGGCGGAACCAAGAAGTGACGCAGTTAACGCGTTGAAATGAACGGATCGACAGACAGCTCTGATTCCAGTTGCTGTTTATTTCACTCTTCCCACATTTACATTCCCCCTGGTTTTATTTCCGCGCTCACTGGGGTTTTCACGACGCAGAATTTGGGGATTAAATGTGAGCCGTTCGTTCAGCGCCGACCTGTTGTCCACCGGGTTTCTGCCCCACAGCCCCTGAGCCCCGCTCCTGACGCCGGTCCCGGGACCCGACCCTTTTACACACCCGGAGCGGAACCGGAGCACATTCTCAGCCAGTTTCCATCCCAAGGCTCGAAGAAAGGATAAAGTTTCCCCGTGAATTTATTCCCAGTGAAGGTGTGGAGATGGGACTTGGTGTCCGCGTCGTAAAATGAAACTGTCCCGGACTCGTAACTGAGATAAACTCCCAGCCTCCCGGGGATGGGACGGGCGGGGAGAGGGGATGGAGGGGAGGTGGATGCATCAAACCAGTCACCCCCCCCGCCTGATGCTCCAGACTCCAGTCTCCGGGGTCTGTGTGACCGGTCTCTTCCTCTCCACAGACTCTGCGGCGACTCCCAGACTCCAGACCAGACTCCCCGCCACCTCCACCTCCCAGTAATGTCTCCCCGATGTGAATCCCTCCGATCCCAACACACACCGACTGACTGTAAACCTCTTCCCGGTGTCAGGGAGACGCCTCCGGGTCCCGGTCCCTCTCACCCTCTTCCGGTCCTCAGACACCTCGAGCTGCGCATGCGCTGTTTCCACATCCAGGATGACGGAGACTGGGGGGAGAAGCAGAGAATCACAGAGTCAGTCCCCGGGGGTCGGTGTGGGGGAGACTCGGGCAACAGCGGGCGGACAACTGAAACCTTGCCCGGGGTTTCAACCCAAACACATCCGGTGGACAATAGACATCTTTCCCGGAGTTTTTAATCCAGGGGTAGAGGTGAATTTCGTGAGATGGGGGAGGGTGGACGGGGAGGACAAGTGCGGAGATTGGGGAGGATTGTGAGATTGCAGTGGGGATGGAGAAATGAAGCGGGCTATTCAGATATAGAGGCAAATCGGAGCAAGAGTATATTGAGGTGAGTGACAATGGACAATAGACAATAGTTGCAGGAGTAGGCCATTCGGCCCTTCGAGCCGGCACTGCCATTCACTGTGATCATGGCTGATCATCCCCAATCAGTACCCCATTCCTGCCTTCTCCCCATATCCCCTGACTCCTCTACCTTAAAGAGCCCGATCTAGCTCTCTCTTGAAAGTATCCAGAGAACCGGCCTCCACCGCCCTCTGAGGCAGAGAATGCCACAGACTAACAACTCTCTGTGAGAAAGAGTGTTCCCTCGTCTCCGTTCTAATTGGCTTACCCCTTATTCTGAAACTGTGGCCCTTGGTTCTGGACTCCCCCAACATCCGGAACATGTTTCCTGCCTCTAGCGTATCGAAACCCTTAATAATCTTATATGTTTCAATAAGATACCCCCTCATCCTTCTAAACTCCAGAGTATACAAGCCCAGCCGCTCCATTCTCTCAGCATTTGATAGTCCCGCCATCCCGGGAATTAACCTTGTGAACCAACGTTGCACTCACTCAATTACAAGAATGTTCTTCCTCAAATGAGGGGACCAAAACTGCACACAATACTCCAGGTGCGGTCTCACTAGGGCCCTATACAACTGCAGAAGGACCTCTTTGCTCCTATACTCAACTCTTCTTGTTATAAAGGCCAACATGCCATTTGCTTTCTTCATTGCCTGCTGCACCTGCATGCTTACTTTCATTGACTGATGAACAAGGACCCCCAATGGTAATTTGGTCATTTGAGGTTGTTAAAGGGGAGGTAGAGGTGTGGGGTGGAGTCGCCATGATCATAGTGAATGGGGGAGACATGAGGGGCCAGAGGACCTGCCCCTGTTTCTTTGAACGGAGGGTGAGAGAGAGGGAGGGGTGGCTTGGACCATGGAAGGAAGCAGAGGTTGTATGATTGGCTGTTAGACAGAATGTGTGGGGACTTGTGGTTGTAGGGTCGCTGAGAGGGGATTGACGGGTGGATTTGATGGGTGTGTACATCTAAGGACACACTGATCTCATTGTGAACCAATATATGCTATTCACTGAGGGACTTGATAATGTTCCGCACGAAAGGCTGGTCCAGGAAGTGAAGGCAGGTGGGATCCAAAGTGAAGGCTGGTGAAATGGATACAAAATTGGCTTGGTGATTGGAGGTAGAAGGTAGTGGTAGAAGGATGATTTTTCTGCTTGGAGGTCTGTGAGGTGGAGTGCAGCAGAGATCGGTGCTGCAACCTTTGCTGTTTATGTTATATGATCATGGCTTGGATGTGAATGTAGGAGGTGTGATTAGTAAGTCTGTGGAGGACGCAGAAATTGTGGATAGCAGGGAAGGTTGTCAAAGTCTGCAGCAGGATATCGGGTAGATTATCAAAATCGTAGTCGCATGCAGGGATATCAAATCAAGAGAGTGCATGTTTATCATGAGAGCAAGGACTTTTAAAGTGGATCTGAGTTGGAAGTTTTCTTTACACGGAGAGTGGGTGATATCTGGAACATGCTACAGAGGAGGTGGTGGAGTGAGATACAATCACTATATTTGAGGCACTTAAATACGTGAGGTGTAGAAGAATAGCGATGTAATGTGGGCAAATCGATTAGTATAGCTGGGAAAAAGGTGGCCATGGACATGATGGGCCAAAGGGCCTGATTCTGCAATGTACAACCATGGCTCTCGGCTCCAAGAGCACTGAATGACTGAGTCACCACAGCCACCGGTGCAGGGAATTCCAAAGGTTCTCCAGTCTCTGCGTGTAGTAATGTCTCCTTATCTCTGTCCTACATGGTGCAGCCCACATTCTGAGAGGGTGCCCGTTCTCCAGACCCCTCAGACAGGGAAAACATCCTCCCTGCATCCAGCCCACTGAGCCCTGTAAGAATTTTGTGTTTCACTGAGATCTCCTCCTATACACCCGAACTCTGGAGTACACAGGCCTAGTCTACTCAATCTCACCCCGCACAGCAAACTCATTGTCCCAGGAACACGTATTGTTAATCTTTGCTGCATTTCCTCTGTGTCAAGTCTGTCAATTTATCGGTACACAGGAGCATAGGAACACAAGAAAACAGGAGCAGGATTAGGATCCGCTCCTCAGGCTTGCCCCTCTGTTCAATGTGATCATGGCTGATCTAAGCTGGCACTAATTCCTCTTCTGTGTGAGTTCCCCATAATCTTAATTTTTCCATCTATCAAATATTTATTTTTAGCCAAGTTGCAGATATCCAATAACTCAGCTTTTCACCGCCATCTTGGGCACCACATTCCAAATATTCACTGCCCTCTGAGAGATGTAATTTCTAGACATGAGAGGCCGTTCTGGAAGGTTGGATCTCATGGAATCCGGGGTGAACTAGCCGATGGAATACAACATTTACCTGAAGGTCGCAGGCAGAAGATGTTGGTAGAGGGTCGTTTTTCAGACTGGAGACCGAGTCCACTGTTGTTCCTTATTTATATTGGGTGTGTATGTAGATTGCACGGTTAGTCAGTTTGCAGATGGAACTAAAATTGGTGACATTGCGGAGAGTGAAGAAGGTTATCTGAGAGTAAATGGGATCCCTGTGAACTGCGCCAATGGGCTCAGGAATGGCAATTGGGATTTATTCATGTGAAGGTGAGGTGATGCACTTTGCTGAGACAAACCAGGGCAGGACATACACAGTAAACGGGGAACTTTATAGAACTGAGAGATCTCGGGCTGCAGGTATACAGTGCCATGGAAGATGCAACAGTGACAGGCAGGGTGGTGAAGAATGTGTTTGCCACTCATGCTTTATAGGTCAGGATATTAAATACAGCGTTTGGCACAATAAGGTTGTTATCAAATGAGAGAGGTTGCAAAAGGATTTATGATCATTTCATTGTCTGAAGGACTGGGTTATAAGAAGACGTTGGACAGGCAAGAATATTTTTCTTTGGAGCCCATCAATATACTTTTATAGATGTGTATAAGATCTATGTAAGGTGCACAGATAAGGTGAATAGCAACATTATTTTACCCAAGGCAGGAGAGTCTAATCCTCTGACTATGATGCTTCCCAGCTGATGAGTTTAGTGGTAGATCAAATCTCCAATTTCCCTTCTGTCCACAATCGAATTAATCTTTGCATCTAGGCATTGCTTAAAGATGTATAGGAATGAACTGCAGATGCTGGTTTCAACCAAAGGTAGACTCAAAAAGCTGGCGCAACTCAGCGGGACAGGCAGTATCTCTGGAGAGAAGGAATGGGTGATGTTTCGGTTCAAGACCCTTCTTCAGACTGGTTATGGATAAGGGAAACAAGAGATATAGGCGACGATGTAAAGAGATAAAGAACAATGAATGGAAGATATGCAAAAAAAAATAACGAGATGAAACAGGCCATTGGTAGCTATTTATTAGGTGAAAATGAGAAACTAGTGTGATTTGGGTGGGGAGGGAAAGAGAGAGAGGGAATGCCGGGGCTACCTGAAGTTAGAGAAATCAACATTTCATACCACTGGGCTGTAAACTGCCCAAGCAAAATATGAGATGCTGATCCTCCAATTTGGCAATGGAGGAGACCTAGGACAGAAAGGTCTGTGTGGGAATGGGAAGGAGAATTAAAGTTTTAGCCACCGAGAGATCAGGTAGGTTCAGGCAGACTGAGCGAAGGCGTTCAGCGAAACGATCGCCCAGTCTGCATTTGGTCTCATCGATGTATAAGAGTCCACATCTTGAACAATGGATACATTAGATGAGGTTGGAGGAGGTGCAAGTGAACCTCTGCCTAACCTGAAAGGACTGTTGGGGTTCCTGGACAGAGTCAAGAGAGGAGGTATAGGGACCGATGTTGCATCTTCTGCGGTTGCAGGGGAACGTAGCTGGGGAAGGGGTGGTTTAGGTGGGAAGGGATGAGTTAACCAAGGAGTTGCAGAGAGAATGGACTCTGCGGAAGATGGAAAGGGATGGAGATGGGAAAATGTGGCTAGTGGTGGGATCCCGTTGGAATTTTGGAGGATTAGGTGTTGTATGCAGTGGCTGATCAGGTGAAAGGTAAGGACAAGGGGGACTGTCTATGTTGCGACTAGGTGGAGGGGGAGCAAGGGCAGAACTGTGGGGTACCGAGGAGACACGATTGTGGGCCTCATCTATAATGGGCGAGGGGAACCCCCGTTCCCCAAGGAATGAGGACATCTCGGATGTCCTGGTATGGAACAACTCATCTTTGGCACAGATGCAGTGTAGATGGAGGAATTGGGAGTAGGGGATAGAGTCTTTGCAGGAAGCAGGGTAGGGAGAAGTGTAGTCGTGATAGTTGTGGGAGTCAGTAGGTTTGTAAAGACGTCTATCGATAGTCTATTTCCTGTGATGGAGACTGTGAGATCAAGAAAGGGGAGGGAGGTGTTGGTGATGATCCAAGTAAATTTGATTGCAGGATGGAAATTGGTGGTGAAGTTGATGAAGTCCATGAGTTCTGCATGGGTGCATGTGGAGCACCGATGTAGTCATTAATGTAATGGAGATAGAGTTCGGGGATAGGGCCTTGGACTTGAGGATTCGAAGGAGATGTTATTAAGAGTGAGAACCAGCTCCGCTTGGCGGAGTAGTTGTTGTAGAGGGAAATTGGATGGTTCTGCGGTCGAGGATGAAACAGAGGGCTTTAAGTCCTTCCTGGTGGGAGATGGAGGTGTAGAGTGACTGAACGTCCATGGTAAAGATGAGCGGGTGGGGGCTCTGAAAGCAGAAGTCATTAAAGGGATGAAGGGCGTGTGAGGTATCTTGGACATAGGTCGGTAGGGATTGGCCCAGGTGGGATAGGATGGAGTCGAGCTAAGTGGAAATCATTTCAGTAGGACAGGAGCAGGCAGGCAGAAACAATGGGTCTGCCAGGGCAGTTGTGCTTATGGATTTTGTGGGGTAGTTCAAACCGGGCTGTGCGAGGCTGGGAAATTATAAGGTGTTACGTGTCAGGTGTACGGCATAAAGATGTCAGAAACAAGAATAATGGAAAAGGTATAAGCTTTACCTCGCTTGAAGTCATCAGATGTTTCTTTGAATATGGTTTTGAACGAAACAGAGCAATGGAACTTTTCAATCGTCAAGGCTTCATCGACCACCGATAGTGGTTTGGCTTCATCACAAACCCTGGAAATATTTAATAGCTGGTTATAAACTGAGCATTAGTAAGTAAGTAAGTACATTTTATTTATATAGCATGTTTAAATCAACTCGCGTTGAAACCAAAGTGCTTTACATAAAATAAATAATAAAAGAAACAATAAACTTTCCGTACATCCATCAGAAAAATGACATAACACATTATAGAATTCAACATGAACGCCCCCCCCACAACAGAAACAACATTTTCCACTGTAGGGAAAGGTAATAAAAAGTTAAGTCCTCTTCCTCTGTGAAACACCCGAGGACGGGGCCTATTTGTGGCCTCCGCAGCCAGTCCGATGTTTTCAGGCCCTCTTTGCCGGGAAGCTGGAACTCCGTCGTCGGGTAAACACTCCTCAGTGGCTTGGAAAATGTTTGGAGCTGCCGCTTCCTCCCCGGAGACCCCGGCTCCCGAAGTCCTCAGGCCGCGCTGGTTGGAGCTTCGACTCTGGCGATCTCTGATCCCAGGCTCCGCGGTGTTTTAAATCCAGCGCCGCCCACCCGCGGCTGTACGCCCGCAGCCACAGCTCCTCGGATGTTGGAGTCAGCGGTCACCGCACTCCGGAGCCCACCGCACGGCGACCCGGCAAGGCATCGCCCGCTCCGTGATGGTGTCCCAGCGCTGTGCCACCGCCGAAGCTGGGGTTCCGGCCGGGCCCGACAGGAAACGCCGCTCCAGTCCGATGGTAGGCCGCGAGGAAGGGGCAAAGAAGCAGCTCGGAGGGAAGCAGCCTTTCCGACCAGGTAGGGGACTAAGAAATAAAGTTTCCCCCTTCCCCTCCCTCACCCACCACATAACAGAAGACCTCCAACTAACATTTGTTTTTTGACAGGACTAAAAATAAAAATAAAAAAGGGTGAAAGGACGGACTGCAGGGAGAGCAGCCATACAGAACGGCGCCCCACTCCTGCAGTCCGCCATCTTGAAATGTTTTGGTTTGTTCCACAAAAACTTAGAATATTTCCATCAAGACAATGTCCTACCTTCGTTTGCGCCCAGCTTCCTCCTGAAAAAATAAAACACAAATCTCAATTGATTGAAATGGACCATCCTCATCCCGACAGCGGGAATTTCACCAAATTTCTGTAACCCTCTGATAATTCCCATTTCCCAACTCTTATCGCCACTGTCATGCAGACAGAAAGCGGATATTGCCGCAGAGATGTAGAACGATGGGGGAAAACACAAGGAATGTTCATGAGAATGACGCCTTAACTGAGAGGATGGAACTTAATGAAAAGACTGGGCAGGTCGTGGGATTTCATCTGGAGAAGATGTCAGGAATGATGAGACAGAATTTAATATTATCGGTGGATTTAAATGGGTGGGGATGAAATAATATCTCAAATCGAAAGGGAGACCAATAAATAAAGCTGAAATGTAACGTGGTCTTCAGTAAATACTGAAAGGAATGCAGTCATGAGAACATGGACCGTGAGGCCACATCTGGAGTATTGTGTCCAGTTTTGGTCTCCTAATTTGAGGAAGGACATCCTTGTGATTGAGGCAGTGCAGCGTAGGTTTACGAGATTGATGCCTGGGATGGCGGGACTGTCATATGAGGAAAGATTGAAAAGACTAGGCTTGTATTCACTGGAGTTTAGAAGGATGAGGGGGATCTTATAGAAACATATAAAATTATAAAAGGTCTGGACAAGCTAGATGTAGGAAAAATGTTCCCAATGTTGGGCGAGTCCAGAACCAGATGCCACAGTCTTCGAATAAAGGGGAAGCTATTTAAGACTGAGGTGAGAAAAAAACGTTTTCACCCACCCAGAGAGTTGTGAATTTGTGGAATTCCCTGCCACAGAGGGCAGTGGAGGCCAAGTCACTGGATGGATTTAAGAGAGAGTTAGATAGAGCTCTAGGGGCTAGTGGAATCAAGCGATATGGGGAGAAGGCAGGCACGGGTTATTGATAGGGGACGATCAGCCATGATGACAACGAATGGCAGTACTGGCTCGAAGGACCGAATGGCCTCCTCCTGCACCTATTTTCTATGTTTCTATGACCTCACTTGCATAGAAGGGACTGAAGCCAACAGCTGAGATAAATTTAAGGACAAGCGGGATAAACACATTAGGGCTCCTGGAATTCGTGGTATTGTTACCGGGTGTGGAGAGTAGATGGGAGGGATGATGAGTGGAGCAGAAAACTTGACTGGATAGGATGGGCCGAATGGCCTGTCTATGATGTAGAATGTGATGTCATTCTATGGTGAAACAAGGTGGAGAAAACAAACAGAGCAAATTCCCCCAAGGTGACCACCCACTGACGATGGGAACCAGATATAGATGATCAATCTGATGTGTGCGCCATGTTCTAGATTACTATGTTAATCCCCACAATGTGGCCATGGCTGATCTAGCCCAGGACTGAACTCCTCCTCTTTGCCCCATTCCATTTGATTACAATCCCCAAATTTTCTAAAATGTATCTTCCTCTGGTTTAAATAGGTCTAACATGTTAAACCTCTCAGAGTCTCTTGGTTGGAGACTCCCAGATATTCACTGTCCTCTGTCCATTCGCGCTCCTTGGGATCAGATATAGGATCACCTGTCATTGTTCTAAACGCTACAGAATACAAACACCTTTCTACATTCCGGCCAGGCAGTCTTGAGATCCCATAGATTATACGGGAGGCCAATTAGTTTGTGAACAACAACAGCTGGAACAGATTTACCTAGTTCTGAATTACTGATAAATGCAGCATTTATTTCTGAAATGTCACCCACCATTTTGTGACTGCACTTTCACTTCACCAAACTGTAGTGTAACCCCTCACCTTCAGAAACACCACACTGTCTTTTTGATCCATCTGTTGTTGTAACTTTAAAAGTTCCTCCTGAATAGATTTTAAATTATCTTGAATCTCTCCAAGATTTTTCTCCATTGTATTTAGAATCTTCTTCGCGGATATCTGCCAGTGCGCGCTGCTCTTTCTCAATGAGAATCTGGTGCTGTTCAGCAAACTGGGATGTGATCTTGGACTGAAGGTTGTGTGACTCTTCCTGTGAAATGAAAGGTGAAGATCAATATATAATGTCACTGATTTTGTTTCATCACGACTTTGACCGTGACATTTGTCCTGTGCATTTTTTATTTGCTTTGGCAATTCAATTCTTTGTCTAAATGCTTCTGAAACTTCCAGAACCAGGGGCCAGTCTCAGAACAAGGAGTAAGCCCTTTAAAACGGAGACGAGGAAACACTTTTTCTCACAGAGAGTGGTGAGTCTGTCGAATTCTCTGCCTCAGAGGGAGGTGGATGCTTTCAAGAGCTAGATAGGGCTCTTAAAATAGCGGAGTCAGGGGATATGGGGAGAAGGCAGGAACGGGGTACTGATTGGGGATGATCAGCCATGATCACATTGAATGGCGGTGCTGGCTCGAAGGGCTGAATGGCCTACTCGCGCACCTAATGTCTATTGTCTATTGAAATATCGTAAAGGTAATCTTAGAACCCATCAATCCTCTACCCCCAATACAATTCCCTGCTGCCAATTCCTTTTCACATGCCCATTAATTCCCATTTATCCGTCCACCACCCACTTTCCCAGGGATAATTTACAGTCACCGATTGACCATGAACCAGGGTGTATTGGGGTCGTGGAAGGTTCGATCCAGCACCCGAGGTCAGGATCGAACCTGGTCACCAGAACTAGGAGACAGCAGCACTACTTGTGTCACTGCGCTGCCCTATTATTACACGCATCACAGGGATCAAATCTACACAAGATCAGGAAATCAAAACTAGAAAGCCTCACCAGAACTCCAGAAATCTTCTGTTTCTGTTGCTGCTCCATTCGCTGGATCCCAGATTTCTTTTTTGTGAGAGACTGGATGGAAGATTTCACCTGATCCTGGGATTGTGATTGGGAATCAGAGAATAAAAGTGTTAGACAATAAAAAAAGGAATTAAACAATGATGCAATGAAAACCGGTTTGCTTTTACCTTGTAGGTTTCAACAGCTTCTTTAACCGGCATGAAGCTGTGAGACTTGTGTTCCCGCCCAGCTGCACAAATCACACAGATCAGCTTCTTGTCAGTTTCACAAAACAGCTTCAGTTCTTCCTGATGTTCCTCGCACTGAAGTTTACTTTCCTTCTCTGTCTGATTCAGGCTCAGTGTTCGAAATTTCTCAGACAGTCTCGCCAAGGCCCGATTCACCCTGAGGGTGCGGTCTGTAAACTCCTCTCTACATTCCGGGCAGGAGTTTCTCCCCTCCCTGTCCCAACTCTGTGTGATACAGGAGCGGCAGAAGTTGTGCCCACACTCCAGTGACACCGGATCGGTGAAGAAATCCAGGCAGATGGGACAAATTGCCTCCTCGGTTAAACTCTCGACCTGCTCTTTCGAAGCCATTTTAATCCGCCACGTCCTGGTTCAAAACGCATTCCCATTCGCTGAAACTGCTGACGCCCTGCAGCAATTAATTGGAGCGCCGGAGGCTGAAGTGCATGGGATCAAGAGGTGAATGGATAGGGTGAATGCAGTCTTTTACCCGGAGTAGTGGAGTCGAGAACTAGAGGACACAGGTTTGTGGTGAGAGGTGCAAGATTTAATCGGAACCTGAGGAACAATATTTTCACACAGAAGGTCGTGGGGAAATGGAACAAGCTGCCAGAGGAGGTAAGTGAGGCTGGACAACAACACATCGGCGGACTTTAGGACCCGGGGGAGCCCGGAGCTGTGTAACCGCCGCGGCTGCTGCTGAACCCGCGGTCAATGGGGTTTCGGGCGCGAAAACGGCGGCGGAACAATCAATGAAAGGGGCGGGGCCCGGCTGAGGAGAGGCGGAGCTCAGCCCCGTCAATCACAGCCCTGACCAGAGAGCGAATGTCAATAGAAATAGACTTCGGGTAAATTTCATTCCCTTAAACTAAATACATCAGTGTTTTCTATCGTGAATTGTTCATTATATTAGGCTGCACAATAATATTCGTTCTATAGCAAACACTGTTATTTTATTTAAGTCTCATGTGCAAACTTGAATTCAACTCAATGATTGTGCTGAAGCAAAGCAAGAATTTCATTGTCCTATCAGGGACACATGACAATAAACTCACTTGAAGTTGAAATTATACTCTATTGTCACATGTATCAAGGGACGGTGACATTCTTTGTTTTTGCATGTAATCCGGTAAAATATGGAGGAGTCACTGTGGTGGATGTTCACGTTAAAATGTGTTTTGTGTGTTCCGTTACTATTTATTTGTATGACTGACTTGGCAAATGAAATTCCTCATCTGTTGCAAAACATACTTGACTAATAAAGTATGATTGTGATGAATATAGAACTGGAATGAACAGGTGATCACAGCTGGAACTGCAGATGCTGATTTACACCAAAGAAAAACACAAAGTGCTGGAGTAACTCAGCGGGTCCGGCAGCATCTCTGGAGAAAAGGAATGGGTGACGTTTTGGGTCGAGACCCTTCTTGAACAGTTTAGTTTCTTGTCACGTATACCGAGGTAAAGTGAAAAACTTTTGTTGCGTGCTAACCAGTCAGCAGGAAGACAAAACGTGCTTACAGTCGAGCCATTCTTCAGACTGAACGCAAAAGTCACCCATTCCTTCTCTCGAGTTGCTGCCTGACCCGCTGAATTCCTCCAGCACTCTGTGAAACATCACCTATCTATGTTCTCCAAAGATGCTGCCTGACCCGCTGAGTTACTGCAGCACTCTGTGAAACGTCACCTATCCATGTTCTCCAGAGATGCTGCCTGACCTGCTGAGTTATTCCAGCACTCTGTGAAACGTCACCTATCCATGTTCTCCAGAGATGCTGCCTGACCTGCTGAGTTACTCAAGCACTCTGTGAGACGTCACCTATCTATGTTCTCCACAAATGCTGCCTGACCCGCTGAGTTACTCCAGCACTCTGTGAAACGTCACCTATCCATGTTCTCCACAGATGCTGCCTGATCTGCTGAGTTACTACAGCACTTTGTGTCCATCTTCGGAGAAGGGGTGATCGCTGGTCAGCGCGGACTCGGTGGGCCGAAGGGCCTTTTTCCAGGCTGTATCTCCAAACTTTAAACATAACTAGTGAAAGGCCTGGATAGAGTGGATGTGGAGAGGATGTTTCCACGAGTGGGAGAGTCTAGGACTAGAGGGCACGGCCTCAGAATTAAAGGACGTTCCTTTAGGAAGAAGATGAGGAGGAATTTCTTTAGTTAGAGGGTGGTGAATCGGTGGGATTCTTTGCCACAGAAGGCTGTGGAGGCCAAGTCAGTGGATATTTTTAAGGCAGAGATAGATAGATTCTTGATTAGTGCGGGTGTCAGGGGTTATGGGGAGAAGGCAGGAGAATGGGGTTAGGAGGGAGAGATAGATCAGCCATGATTGAATGGCGGAGTAGACCTGATGGGCCGAATGGCCTAATTCTGCCCCTAAAACGTATGAAGAGTGAAGACGGCAGCTGGGAATAGATGACCACAGGGCAGAGTGTGGAGACAGCCTGTTTATTTAGACCAGGGCACGTTATTTACAGTCGCTCAGTCTGGGCCGGGAGGGTCACAGCTCCGACCCCCACCCCCAATGGGCTACAATCGATCCGTGACGGGACAGTGGTGGGGGGGGGGGGCACAGTAGGGGGGGGGAGGTGTGGGTCACAGACATAGGGTCGCCAACTTCCTCACTCCCAAATAAGGGACAAAAAAATCAAAATACGGGACAAATTCCCGACGGCAATTCGTTGCCCGACTGGGCCGTGTCTGGGTGAATGATGAGTTGGCCCCGGGTGCTGGACTGCACACAAAGCCCAGCCGGCGGGGCCAGCTGAGGAGTTTTAGCCCGGGGGCAACGTCGCGCGCAAAGTCCGGCGCCCTGTCCAACTCATGATCAGATGATCGCCCGTGAGAAGGAGGGGTGGTGGTGGTATCGGCGGTCAGTGAAGGTCCGAAGGTCGGACAGCTGGCCGGGCTACTGACCGACGGGGTCACGGGCGAGGCGCTGATGCTGCTGCTGCTGCTGCACTCCATGGGCTGCACTACGTCGGGACGGGTGAGGCGGGGGCCGGACGCGGCGCTCCGACCCGACAGTCCCCTCGACCCGAGTAGTAGCGGTCAAATACGGGACAAACCAATTTAGAGACCAATGTACGGGATGTCCCGGCTAATACAGGACATTTTGGCAACCGTAGTCACAGAGACTGGAGTGGGAGAACAGGGAACGTCGGGACAATGGGAAGGGCAGGGAACCGCGGAGACAAAGGGAGGCACCGAGCCGGTCTGACTCTCTGGGCAGGTTCACCTGCTCACTGATCCCCCCCCCCCCTGCGCTGGCCATTCACCGGCAGGGACTGGACTAGCCCAGGTAGTCCTCGTTGTAAACCACTTGGGTCCACTTGTCCCGGTGACATCCTTTGGCACCGTACTGGACGGCTGCAGAGAGCAAGGGGAACGGCTCAAGCCTCTTGTACAGCACCACACACCCCCCCCCCCGCCCTTGTACAGCACCATACACCCCCCCCCCGCCCTTGTACAGCACCACCCCCCTCCCCACACCCTTGTACAGCACCACATCCCCCCCCCCGCCCTCTACAGCACCACACACACACCCCTCCCCCCGCCCTTGTACAGTACCACACACACCCCCTACCCCCGCCCTTGTACAGTACTACTAACGCACCCCTCACCCCGCCCCCACCCTGACCTTGTACAGTACCACACACTCACCCCCTCCCCCCGCTCTTGTACAGTACTACACACCCCCCCCCCTTGTAGCGTACCACACACACCCCTCTGCCCTTGCACTGTACTACACATGCCCCCCCCCCGTACTGTACCACACATGGGAGCGAGGGGGAGGGAGAGAGGGGTAGAGAGGGGGGGTGGCAAGAGAGGGAGGGAAGAGAGAGAGGGGGGGAAGAGAGAGGGGGGTAGAGAGGGGGAAGAGAGAGGGGGAGAAGAGAGAGGGGGGAGAAGAGAGAGGGGGAAGAGAGAGGGGGGAAGAGAGTGGGGGAAGAGAGCGGGGGAAGAGAGAGGGGAGAAGAGAGAGGGGGGAAGAGAGAGGGGGGAGAGAGGGGGAGGAAGAGAGAGGGGGAGGAATGGAGAGGGGGGAAGAGAGGGTGGGGGGTAAGAGAAGGTGGTGGGGGGGAGAAGTGGGGGTTACATCACTCACCCAGACAGAGGAGGGAGAGAGGGGGCGAAGAGAGTGGGAAAGAGAGGGTGGGGAAGAGGGTGAGGGGTGAGAAGAGAGGGTGTGATTCTTCACTCACCTAGTCTGCCCCAGACAGAGAGTGGGGGGAGAGGGGAGTAAGGGGGGAGGGGGGTAGAGAGGGGAGTAAGGGGGGAGGGGGGTAGAGAGGAGGAGAAGGGGAGGGGAGAGAGGGAAGGGGAGGGGGGATACACCACCCACCTAGACTGCCCCAGAGATTTGCCGGTTGCCGTTTCCAGCATTTGTTTGCGAGCTATCATCACCTTCAGATACACCGTGCCCACCACGCTGCTGTTCAGCTGCCACGGGGAGGGTGAGAGAGGGGCAGCGTCACACACCGGCTCCCGGTCCCAGCCCTGGACGTTCCCAGTGTGGGATCTTTCCCCCTGCCCCGGTCCCGGACGTTCCCAGTGTGGGATCTCTCCCCCTGTCCCAGCCCTGGATGTTCCCAGTGTGGGATCTCTCCCCCCCACTACCACTCAGTCAACGTTCCCCCTGCACCACTCACTGAAAGTAAGCATGCAGGTACAGCAGGCAGTGAAGAAAGCTAATGGCATGTTGGCCCTTCATAACTAGAGGAGGAGTATAGGAGCAAAGAAGTCCTTCTGCAGTTGTACAGAGCCCTGGTGAGACCACACCTGGAGTATTGTGTGTGGATTTGGTCTCCAATTTGAGGAAGGACATCCTTGCTATTCAGGGAGTGCAGTGTAGGTTCACAAGGTTAATTCCCGGGATGGCGGGACTGTCATATGCTGAGAGAATGGAGCGGCTGGGCTTGTATACACTGGAAGGATGAGAGGCTATCTTATTGAAACATGTAAGATTATTAAGAGATTGGCCACGCTAAAGGCAGGAAACATGTTCCCGATGATGGGGGAGTCCTGAACCAGGGGCCACAGTTTAAGAATAAGGAGTAAGCCATTTTGAACGGAGAAGAGCAAACACTTTTTCTCACAGAGAGTAGTGAGTCTGTGGAATTCTCTGCCTCAGAGGGTGGTGGAGGCTGGTTCTCTGGATACTTTCAAGAGAAAGTTGGATAGGGCTCCTAAAGATAGCGGAGTGAAGGGATATGGGGAGGGCAGGAATGGGGTACTGATTGTGGATGATCAGCCATGATCACATTCGTCCCATCGTCTCGAATATCACAAACGCATGGCTGCACGAGACAAGACACAGGCCCATGATCGATAGCTAAAATAAAACAATTCCTCCAGTTTGATGACCTCAAAAAGATCATCCACACATTCATCTCCTCCCACCTAGATTACTGCAACTCCCTTTACACTGGCATCAGCCAATCTTCCCTGTCCCGCCTGCAACTGGTCCAAAACGCCGCAGCGAGACTCCTGACGGGCACCCGAAAAAGGGACCACATCACCCCGATCCTGGCCTCTCTCCACTGGCTCCCTGTGCTGTTCCGTATAAACTTCAAGATCCTCCTCCATGTCTACAAAGCCCTCAATGGGCTTGCCCCCACCTACATAAAAAGTCTTCTCACCCACCACTCCTCCTCCAGGCCCCTCAGATCGGCCGACTTGGGGTTGCTGAATATCCCGCGGACTAGGCATAAGCTCAGGGGCGCCCGCGCCTTTGCGGTTGCAGCCCCTAGACTGTGGAACAGCATCCCCCTTCCCATCAGAACTGCCCCCTCCATCGACTCCTTTAAGTCAAGACTAAAGACTTATCTATACTCCCAAGCCTTTCCTGACGTCCTCTGAGTGAGGGCTATATGTATATATGTATGTAGTTTGTTTTGTTTGTGCTATTCTTATAACAAATGTAAAGCACTTTGGCCAACGAGAGTTGTTTTTTAAATGTGCTATATAAATAAATGTGACTTGACTTGACATTGAATGGCGGTGCTGGCTCGAAGGGTCAAATGGCCTACTCCTGCACCTATTGTCTCTTGTTCCCAGTTTGGGATCTCTCCCGCTGTCCCAGTGAGTCAACGTTCCCAGAGTTTTTTCTCCCCCCCCCCCACCTGCGGTGTCCCGGTCGATCCCGGTACCGGTCGATCCCCCGCACTTTACCTCGGCGATCGCCTGGTCTGCGGACTCCATCGTCTCGAACGTCACAAACGCATGACTGCACGAGACAAGACACAGGCCCATCAGCACCAGCGGGGGGGCAGTGGGGGCCAGTGGGGGGGGGGGGGCAGTGGGGGCCAGTGTGGGAGGGGGGGGGTCAGTGGTGGGCCAGTGGGGGAGGGGGGGCCAGTGGGGGTGGGGGTCAGTGCAGAGTGGGCGCAATGGGGAGGAGGGGCAGTGGTGTGTGGGCGGGGGAGGTTCACTCAATTGCGAGGGGAGTCCATGGTCAGGTTAACGATGTTACCAAAGTGTGTGAAGGCCTCTCTCAACATCTCCGTGTACGTAGATAGTGTTGCCTTTACGGGGGGCGCGGAAGGAGTCCGTGCCTGGGGGGGGGGTGGGAGGAGAGACAATAGACAACAGACAATACGTGCAGGAGTAGGCCATTCGGCCCATCGAGCTATCACCATCGTTCACTGTAATCATGGCTGATCATCCCCAATCTGTACCCCGTTCCTGCCTTCTCCCCATAACCGCTGACTCTGCTATCTTTAAGAGCCCTATCTAACTCTCTCTTGAAAGTATCCAGAGAACCGGCCTCCACCGCCCTCTGAGGCAGAGAGAATTCCACAGATTCACAACCCTCTGGGTGAAAATGTATTTCCTCATCTCGTTTTAAATGGCCAACCCCTTATTGTTCAACTGTGTCGCGGCCCCTGCTGCGGTCTCTCCCGCGCTCCAGGTCGCGCGTGCTCTCTCGTGGTCCAGCTCCTTGACCGGCCCCCCCTCGTCCTCTCGCTCTTTATCCGTCTCTCTCACCTTGTCCCTCGAGCTGACAAAGCTGTGTGGAGAGACAAAGAGTGAGAGGCCTGGACAGAGTGGACGCGGAAATGATGTTTCCCCCAGTGGAGGGGGGATGGCAAGCTACGGCCCATGACGCCAAATCATCCGGCCCCCAACGCCAAACCATCCGGCCACTGACCCCAAATCATCCGGACCCTGACCCCAAATCATCCGGCGCCCGACGCCAAACCATCCGGCCCAACGATAAATCATCCGGCCTCCAACGGCAAATCATCCGGCCTCCAATGGCAAATCGTCCGGCCCAATGCCAAACCATCCGGCCCAACGACAAATCATCCGGTCCCAATGACAAATCATCTGGCCTCCAACCCCAAACCATCCAGCCCCTAATGCCAAATGATCCGGCCCCCAACGCCAAATCATCCGGCCCCAATGTAAAATCATCCGGCCCCTAGCCCCAAATCATCCGGCGCCCAACGCCAAATCATCCGACCCCAAAGTGCAAATCATCCGGCCCCAACAGCAAATCATCCGGCCCCCAACGCCAAATCATCCGGCCCAAATGTCAAATCCTCCGCCCCAATGTCAAATCATCCGGCCCCTAACCCCAAACCATTCGGCCCCTAACCCCAAATCATCCGGCCCCCAACTCCAAATCATCTGGCCCCAACGCCAAATCATCCGACCCCCAACGCCAAATCATCCGGCCCCCAACGACAAATCATCCGACCCCCAACGACAAATCATCCGGCCCCTAACGCCAAATTATCCGGCCCCTACCCCCAAATCATCCGGCCCCAAAGCCAAATCATCCAGCCCCAAAGCCAAATCATCTGGCCCCTAACACCAAATCATCCGACCCGCAGGCGTTTTTTTTTCAATCAGTTTTCCCGATCTGGCTGCTACAGCCAGTCCCGGGGCACGTGAGCTGATCTGGGAACTGCAAAAAACTAATTGAAAAACACGTGTAAACGAATGGGAAAAAGCGCACGAAGTGTCACACTGTGGCGATAGATGTGGCCCGCCATCCACTCACAGACATGGGTCCTGGCCCCAATGCAGAACAAGCTTGCCGTCCCCTGCCCTAGTGGGAGAGATTAGTTTAGTTTAGCTGAGATACCCCGCCCCGCCCCCACCCGATGCGGGAGCTTGATCGCCCCGACGCTGAGGGGCCGACCGCCGGCTACGGGAGTAAGATCGTCCCATCAACGGAGGGCTCGAGGCCCCCGAATGTGGGAGAACAAAGATGGGACAAAGAAGATTGAACTTTTTTTCGCCTTGTTCATGTTAATTGTCCCTGGTGTTGTAGGATAGTGTTAATGTGCGGTGCTCGCTGGTCGGCGCGGACTCGGTGGGCTGAAGGGCCTGTTTCCGCGCTGTGTCTCTAAACTAAACTATTGTGTGAACGGGTGCTCGCTGGTCGGCGCGGACTCGGTGGGCCGAAGGGCCTGTTTCCGCGCTGTGTCTCGATAAGATTATCTCCGTACCTTTCGTAGATGGCCTGCCGCTGTGGCCTCTTGGACAGCTGAGGAATGAAGAGACACTGGTCAGCGGCGGCGACAATGGGGAGCTCGTCGTGACTGCGGACGCAACAAACACCAGACTGGCAGCTTTGGAACCGTCTCTCATTGCCAGAAGTGATAGGAGCAGAATTAGGCCATTCGGCCCATCACGTCTACTCCGCCATTCAATCATGGCTGATCTATCTCTCCCTCCTAACCCCAATCTCCTGCCTTCTCCCCATATCCACTGACACCTGCACTAATCAAGAGAGTATCTATCTCTGCCTTAAAAACATCCACCGACGAGGCTTCCACAGCCTTCTGTGGCAATGAATTTCACAGATTCACCACCCTCTAACTAAAGAAATTCCTCCTCATCTCCTTCCTAAAAGAACATCCTTTAATTCTGAAGCTGACCTCTATAGACAATAGACGCAGTAGTAGGCGATTCGGCCCTTCGAGCCAGCACCACCATTCAGTGTGATCATGGCTGATCATCCACAATCAGTACCCCGTTCCTGCCTTCTCCCCATATCCCCTGACTCCGCTATCTTTAAGAGCTCTACCTAACTCTGTCTTGAAAGCATCCAGAGAATTAGCCTCCACCGCCCTCTGAGGCAGAGAATTCCACAGACTCCCAACTCTCTGGGTGAAGGCAGCCTTTAAATGCCTTCCATTGCCTATCCACCGTCAACCCTTTAAGAATCAATTGCCAGTCTATCTTGGCCAATTCACGTCTCATACCCTCAAAGTTACCCTTCTTTAAGTTCAGAACCCTTGTTTCTGAATTAACGATGTCACTCTCCATCCTAATGAAGAACTCAACCATATTATGGTCACTCTTGCCCAAAGGGCCACGCACAACAAGACTGCTAACCAACC
>JAXLNO010000281.1:0-25311 GCA_038087875.1 Malacoraja senta | reverse complement strand
AAGGGGAGATGCAACGAGACCTGGGTGTCATGGTACACCAGTCATTGAAAGTAGGCATGCAGGTGCAGCAGGCAGTGAAGAAATCGAATGATATGTTAGCATTCATAGCAAAAGGATTTGAGTATAGGAGCAGGGAGGTTCTACTGCAGTTGTACAGGGTCTTGGTGAGACCACACCTGAAGTATTGCGTACAGTTTTGGTCTCCTAATCTGAGGAAAGACATTATAGCCATAGAGGGAGTACAGAGAAGGTTCACCAGACTGATTCCTGGGATGTCAGGACTTTCATATGAAGAAAGACTGGATAGGCTCGGCTTGTACTCGCTAGAATTTAGAAGATTGAGGGGGGATCTTATAGAAACTTACAAAATTCTTAAGGGGTTGGACAGGCTAGATGCAGGAAGATTGTTCCCGATGTTGGGGAAGTCAAGGACAAGGGGTCACAGTTTAAGGATAAAGGGGAAATCCTTTAGGACCGAGATGAAAAAACATTTTTTACACAGAGAGTGGTGAATCTGTGGAACTCTCTGCCACAGAAGTTAATTGAGGCCAGTTCATTGGCTATATTTAAGAGGGAGTTAGATGTGGCCCTTGTGGCTAAAGGGATCAGGGGGTATGGAGAGAAGGCAGGCACAGGATACTGAGTTGGATGATCAGCCATGATCATATTGAAGGGATATTCAATATTCAGGAGGGATAGAGAGAAAGGAAAAGGAGGTGGGGGTAGCGTTGCTGGTTAGAGAGGAGATTAACGCAGTGGAAAGGAAGGACATTAGCTTGGAGGATGTGGAATCGGTATGGGTAGAGCTGCGAAACACTAAGGGGCAGAAAATGCTGGTGGGTATTGTGTACAGGCCACCTAACAGTAGTAGTGAAGTTGGCGATGGCATCAAACAGGAAATTAGAAATGCGTGCAACAAAGGCAAAACAGTTATAATGGGTGACTTCAATCTACATATAGATTGGGTGAATCAAATTGGCAGGGGTGCTGAGGAAGAGGATTTCTTGGAATGTATGCAGGATAGTTATCTAAACCAATATGTAGAGGAACCAACGAGAGAGCAGGCTATTCTAGACTGGGTATTGAATAATGAGGAAGGGTTAGTTAGCAGACTTGTTGTGCGTGCCCCCGTGGGCAAGAGTGACCATAATATGGTTGAGTTCTTCATTAGGATGGAGAGTGACATTGTTAATTCAGAAACAATGGATCTGAATTTAAAGAAAGGTAACTTTGAGGGTATGAGACGTGAATTGGCCAAGATTGACTGGCAATTAGTTCTAAAAGGGTTGACGGTGGATATGCAATGGAAGGCATTTAAAGACTGCAGGGATGAACTACAAAAATTGTTCATCCCAGTTTGGCAAAAGAATAAATCAGGGAAGGTAGTGCATCCGTGGATAACAAGGGAAATCAGGGATAGTATCAAAGCAAAAGATGATGCGTACAAATTAGCCAGAAAAAGCAGCATACCAGAGGACTGGGAGAAATTCAGAGACCAGCAGAGGAGGACAAAGGGCTTAATTAGGAAAGGGAAAATAGATTATGAAAGAAAACTGGCAGGGAACATAAAAATTGACTGCAAACGTTTTTATAGATATGTGAAGAGAAAGAGATTAGTTAAAACAAATGTAGGTCCCTTGCAGTCAGAAACGGGTGAATTGATCATGGGGAACAAGGATATGGCGGACCAATTGAATAACTACTTTGGTTCCGTCTTCACTAAGGAAGACATAAATAATCTGCCGGAAATAGCAGGGGATGGAGGCACTGAGTGAAATCCAGGTTAGTCGGGAAGTGGTGTTGGGTAAATTGAATGGATTAAACGCCGATAAATCACCAGGGCCAGATAGGCTGCATCCCAGAATACTTAAGGAAGTAGCTCCAGAAATAGTGGATGCATTAGTGATAATTTTTCAAAACTCTTTAGATTCTGGAGTAGTTCCTGAGGATTGGAGGGTAGCAAACGTAACCCCACTTTTTAAGAAGGGAGGGAGAGAGAAAACGGGGAATTACAGACCAGTTAGTCTAACATCGGTAGTGGGGAAACTGCTAGAGTCAGTTATTAAAGATGGGATAGCAGCACATTTGGAAAGTGGTGAAATCATTGGACAAAGTCAGCATGGATTTACGAAAGGTAAATCATGTCTGACGAATCTTATGGAATTTTTCGAGGATGTAACTAGTAGAGTGGATAGGGGAGAACCAGTGGATGTGTTGTATCTGGACTTTCAGAAGGCTATCGACAAAGTCCCACATAAGAGATTAATATACAAACTTAAAGCACACGGTATTGGGGGTTCAGTATTGATGTGGATAGAGAACTGGCTGGCAAACAGGAAGCAAAGAGTAGGAGTAAACGGGTCCTTTTCGCAATGGCAGGCAGTGACTAGTGGGGTACCGCAAGGCTCAATGCTGGGACCCCAGCTATTTACAATTTATATTAATGAACTGGATGAGGGAATTGAAGGCAACATCTCCAAGTTTGCGGATGACACTAAGCTGGGGGGCAGTGTTAGCTGTGAGGAGGATGCTAGGAGACTGCAAGGTGACTTGGATAGGCTGGGTGAGTGGGCAAATGGTTGGCAGATGCAGTATAATGTGGATAAATGTGAGGTTATCCACTTTGGTGGCAAAAACAGGAAAGCAGACTATTATCTAAATGGTGGCCGATTAGGGAAAGGGGAGATGCAGCGAGACCTGGGTGTCATGGTACACCAGTCATTGAAAGTAGGCATGCAGGTGCAGCAGGCAGTGAAGAAAGCGAATGGTATGTTAGCTTTCATAGCAAGAGGATTTGAGTATAGGAGCAGGGAGGTTCTACTACAGTTGTACAGGGTCTTGGTGAGACCACACCTGGAGTATTGCGTACAGTTTTGGTCTCCAAATCTGAGGAAGGACATTATAGCCATAGAGGGAGTGCAGAGAAGGTTCACCAGACTGATTCCTGGGATGTCAGGACTTTCATATGAAGAAAGACTGGATAGACTCATCTTATACTCGCTAGAATTGAGGAGATTGAGAGGGGATCTTATAGAAACTTACAAAATTCTTAAGGGGTTGGACAGGCTAGATGCAGGAAGATTGTTCCCGATGTTGGGGAAGTCCAGGACAAGGGGTCACAGTTTAAGGATAAAGGGGAAATCCTTTAGGACCGAGATGAAAAAACATTTTTTACACAGAGAGTGGTGAATCTCTGGAACTCTCTGCCACAGAGGGTAGTTGAGGCCAGTTCATTGGCTATATTTAAGAGGGAGTTAGATGTGGCCCTTGTGGCTAAAGGGATCAGGGGGTATGGAGAGATGGCAGGTACGGGATACTGAGTTGGATGATCAGCCATGATCATATTGAATGGCGGTGCAGGCTCGAAGGGCCGAATCGCCTACTCCTGCACCTATTGTCTATGTTTCCATGTTTCATTAGTGTGGGTGTCAGGGGTTATGGGAAGAAGGCAGGAAAATGGGGTTAAGATAGGAAGCGATAGATCAGCCATGATTGAATGGCAGAGTAGACTTGATGGGCCGAATGGCCCAATTATGCTCCTATGATTTATGAACACAACCTGATGAAAGTATCATTCATTCAGTCTTGGCTGTGGAGGAGGTGGTAACAAAGGGCTATGAACAGTGAATCTAACAGGACTACAAGGTTGGGAGAGGGAAGGAGAGAGGGGATGCAAGGGTTACTTAGTCATAGAGTGGCGCAGTGTGGAAACAGGCCCTTCTGCCCAACTTGCCCACACCGGCCAACAATGTCCGAGCTACACTAATCCCACTTGCCTGCGCTTGGTCCATATCCCTCCAAACCCGTCCTATCCAAGTACCTGATTAACTGCTTCTTAAACGTTGAGATAGTCCCAGCCTCAACTACCTCCCAGGCAGCTTGTTCCATACACCCACCACCCTTTGTGTGAAAACGTTACCCCTTGGATTCCTATTAAATCTTTTCCCCTTCACTTTGAACCGATGTCCTCTGGTCCTCGATTCCCCTACTCTGGGTAAAAGACTCTGTGCGTCTACCCGATCTATTCCTCTCATGATTTTGTACACCTCTATAAGATCTCCCCTCATCCTCCTGCGCTCCATAGAATAGAGACCCAGCCTACTCAACCTCTCCCTGTGGCTCACACCCTCTAGTCCTGGCAACATCCTCGTAAATCCTCTCTGAACCCTTTCAAGCTTGGCAATATCTTTCCTATAACACGGTGCCCAGAACTGAACACAATATTCTAAATGCGGTCTCACCAACGTCTTATACCACTGCAACATGACCTCCCAACTTCTATACTCGACTTGAAATGAGAGAAATCAAAAGTCATACCACTGAGTTGTAAGCTGGTCAAGCGAATTATGTGAGACGCCTCCTGTATAAGTGCTTTTTACGGCGCACCTGTAGAAGTTGGTGAGAGTTGTTGGGGCGATGGTTGAAAGGGTCAAGAGCTTCAAATTCCTGGGCGTGCACATCTCTGAAGATCTTTCCTGGTCCGAGAACAATGATGCCATTATTAAGAAAGCACATCAGCGCCTCTACTTCCTGAGAAGATTACGGAGAGTCGGTTTGTCAAGGAGGACTCTCTCTAACTTCTACAGGTGCACAGTAGAGAGCATGCTGACCGGTTGCATCGTGGCTTGGTTCGGCAACTTGAGCGCCCTGGAGAGGAAAAGACTACAAAAAGTAGTAAACACTGGCCCAGTCCATCATCGGCTCTGACCTCCCTACCATCGAGGGGATCTACCACAGTCGCTGCCTCAAAAAGGCTGGCAGCATCATCAAGGACCCACACCATCCTGGCCACACACTCATCTCCCTACTACCTTCAGGTAGAAGGTACAGGAGCCTGAAGACTGCAACGACCAGGTTCAGGAATAGCTACTCCCCCACAGCCATCAGGCTATTAAACCTGGCTCGGACATAACACTGAACTTTACTAGCCAATACTGTTATTTGCACTTTATCAGTATATTGACCATTGTGTATATATTTATAGAATGCCTTGTAGTAAATGCCTACTATGTTCTGTTGTGCTGAAGCAAAGCAAGAATTTCATTGTCCTACCAGGGACACATGACAAGAAACTCACTTGACTTGACTTGACTTGACTTGACTTGACTTGGGGACATGGCAAGTTTCCTAAGCCTTCAGGTGCTGGTGTGGGTTGGAAGGAACTGCAGATGCTGGATTACCTGATCCGCAGAGACCTACCTGATCTCCCAGTAGCCAAACACTTTAACTCCCCCTCCCCTCCCATTCCCACACTGACCTTTCTGTCCTGGGCCTCCTCCACTGTCATCGTGAGGCCACGTGCAAATTGGAGGAGCAGCATCTCATATGCCTTCTTCTTCTGTCGTGTGTCTTGTAGACCTGCAGCTCGGTTGAGGCGAGCCAGGCCAACGTGTCCAGGTCAATCACACCTCGTTCACCATTCGGTGGCCGGTGTTTGGGGGCAACTGGTGACTATGTGTTCCACTGTCTGTGTTGGGCCCCCACACTAGCAGGAGGCGCTCGCTGTCCACGAGGCCCCCACCTCTTCATCGCTACTCCATAGCATCCGATCCCTGTCCTCAAGCGGTTGAGGGTTGTCCGCTGGTTTCGGGTCAGGTCCTGACCAGGGACGTCCATGGGGTCATCGATGTAATGGTGATCTCATATGTCGCTTGGGCAGCTTACAGTCCAGCAGTATGAATATTGATTTCTCCAACATCAAGTAACCCTTGCATCCGCTCTCTCTCTGTCCCTCCCCCCCACCCAAGTTGTTCCTCGTTCCCCTGTCGTCCTGTTCAGTCTCATTGTCTTTAACTCTTTTTCACCTAGCCCACGGCTAACAATGGCCTGTTTCCTTGATCATCGTGACTTATTTGCATATCTTTCATTCATTTGTTCTATATCTCTCTGCATCACCGTCCATATCTCTCGTTTCCCCCTCCCCCGACTCTCAGTCTGAAGAAGGGTCTCGACCCCGAAACATCACCCATTCCTTCTCTCCAGAGATGCTGCCTGGCCCATAGAAACGTAGAAAATAGGTGCAGGAGGAGGCCATTCGGCCCTTCGAGCCAGCACCGCCATTCATTGTGATCATGGCTGATCGTCCCCAATCAATAACCCCGTGCCTGCCTTCTCCCCATATCCCTTGACTCCACTAGCCCCTAGAGCTCTATCTAACTCTCTCTTACATCCATCCAGTGACTTGGCCTCCACTGCCCTCTGTGGCAGGGAATTCCACAAATTCACAACTCTCTGGGTGAAAACGTTTTTTCTCACCTCAGTCTTAAACGACCTCCCGTTTATTCTAAAACTGTGGCCCCTGGTTCTGGACTCGCCCCCAACATTGGGAACATTTTTTCCTGCATCTAGCTTGTCCAGTCCTTTTATAATTTTATATGTTTCTATGAGATCGGCTGAGTTATCGACCGCAGAACCAACCAATCCCCGTCCACTGATACTCGCCTCCGCCTAGCGGAGCTGGTCCTTACCCTTAATAACTTCTCGTTTGACTCCTCCCATTTCTTCCAAATACAAGGCGTAGCTATGGGCACGCGCATGGGCCCCAGCTATGCCTGCCTCTTTGTCGGGTACGTCGAACAATCCTCGTTCGAGACGTACCGCGGCCCTATTCCCGAACTCTGCCTCCGCTACATCGACGATTGCATTGGTGCCACCTCCTGCACCCACACACAACCCACTGACTTCATCCATTTCACCACTAACTTCCATCCGGCACTCAAATACACCTGGACCATTTCCGACACTTCCCTACCATTCCTTGACCTCACTATCTCCATCGCAGGTGATAGATTTCTTACCGACATCCACTAGAAACCTACTGACTCCCATGGCTATCTGGACTACACTTCTTCCCACCCTGCTTCCTGTAAGGACTCCATCCCCCACTCCCAATTCCTCCGTCTACGCCGCATCTGCTCCCAGGATGAGGCGTTCCACACCAGGGCATCGGAGATGTCCTCATTCTTCAGGGAACGGGGGTTCCCCTCTTCTACCATAGATGAGGCTCTCACCAGGGTCTCTTCTACACCCCGTGACTCTGCTCTCTCTCCCCATCCCCCCACCCGTAACAAGGGCCGAGTCCCCCTTGTCCTCACCTTCCACCCTACCAGCCGTCACATACAACAGATAATCCTCCGACATTTTCGCCACCTCCCACCACTTCCCACATCTTCCCATCTCCTCCTCTGTCTGCCTTCCGCAGAGACTGCTCCCTCCGTAAACTCCCTGGTCAATTTGTCCCTTCCCACCCTTCCCACCCCCTCCCCGGGCACTTTCCCTTGCAACCGCAGGAAATGCTACACTTGTCGCTTCACCTCCCCCCTCCACTCCATTCAAGGACTCAAGCAGTCGTTCCAGGTGCGACAGAGGTTCACCTGCATCTCCTCCAACCTCATCTATTGCATCCGCTGCTCTAGATGTCAGCTGCTCTTCATCGGTGAGACCAAGCGCAGTCTCGGCGATCGCTTCGCCCAACACCTCCGCTCGGTCCGCAATAACCAACCTGACCTCCCGGTGGCTCAGCACTTCAACTCCCCCTCCCATTCCGAATCCGACCTTCCTGTCCTGGGCCTCCTCCATGACCAGAGTGAGGACCACCTTAAATTGGAGGAGCAGCACCTGATATTTCGCTTGGGCAGTTTGCACCCCAGCAGGTACGAACATTGACTTCTCCAATTTCAGGTAGTCCCTGCTTTCTCCTCCCCTTCCCAGCTCTCCCTCAGCCCACTGCCTCCGCCTCTTCCTTTCTTCTTCCCGCCCCCCCCCCCCTCCACCCTCACATCAGTCTGCAGAAGGGTTTCGGCCCGAAACGTTGCCTATTTCCTTCGCTCCATAGATGTTGCCTCACCCGCTGAGTTTCTCCAGCATGTTTGTCTACCGCGGAGTTACTCCAGCATTTTGTGTCTATCTTTGGTGTGGGTCAAAGACTCTGTGCATTTACCCTTGTGATGAGGGGATTAGATTGGGGCGAGTGAGACGGCTGTGTGATGGGGGTGGGGGTGGGGGTGGGGGTGGGGGATGGGGGAGGGGGGGCGCTGTTATTTTCTAAATGAGGAGGAGCTGCGCTGTAATGCAACGCAAAGGGATCTAGGGGTAGTAGTACATGAATCACTAAAAGTTAGTATGCAGGTGCAGCAAGCTATCAGGAAGGCCAATGGAGTTTTGGCCTTTATTGCTAGGGGGATTGAGTATAAAAACACGGAGGTCTTGCTGCAGCTGTACACAGTATTAGTGAGACCACATTTGGAATACTGTGTACAGTTCTGGGGTCCATACTTAAGGAAGGATGTACTGGCCCTGGAGGCAGTGCAGCGAAGGTTTACAAGATTAATTCCTGCAATGAGGGGATTGACATATGAGGAAAGGTTAAGTAGGCTGGAACTCTACTCTTTGGAGTTTAGAAGAATGAGAGGCGATCTCATTGAAACATATAAGATCGTGAGGGGCCTTGATCGGGTGGATGCACCGAGGATGTTCCCAATGATCGGGGAAACTAGAACTAGGGGACATAGTTGTAGAATAAGGGGGGGCTCTTTTAAAACTGAGATGAGGAAGAACTTCTTCACCCAGAGGGTGGTTAATTTATGGAATTCACTGCCCCAGGGAGCAGTGGAAGCAGAAACATTAAATATATTTAAATCTAAAATAGATGTTTTTTTAGCTGCCAAGGGGATAAGGGGCTACGGGGAGAGGGCAGGGATATGGACCTAGGTAGGGTTAGTATAGTAAGACCTGAGTGATCTCCTGGACAAGTGTCGATCGCCTGGATTGGGGTCGGAGAGGAATTTCCCGGATTTTTTTCCCGTATTGGACCTGGGTTTTTATCCGTTTTTTTGCCTCCCCCAGGAGATCACTCGGTTCTTGGGGTGGAGAGGGGTGATAGCGCTATAAAGGGGAGGGTAGTGTCTTGTGTTCTGTGTCTTGTGTCTACTGTTTGTGGGTGGGGGTGTTTGTTTGTTTGGTGTTCAGCCATGAGCGAATGGCGGTGCGGGCTCGATGGACCTGGTGGTCTGCTCTCGCACCTACTTTCTATGTTTCTATGTTCTAGGCAGTCTCACTTGGGGGCGCTAGGAGACCATTGATCAGGTGGAGAGAGAGAGAGAGAGAGAGAGAGAGAGAGAGAGAGAGAGAGAGAGAGAGAGAGAGAGAGAGAGAGAGAGAGAGAGAGAACGATAGGCTAGACTGATAATCCCACACAGACTCAGCAGGGGGCGCCTGACGACTAGAGGACAATTCAGTTCATGTAGGAAAGAACTGCAGATGCGGGTTTCAATTGGAGATAGGCTCAAAATACCTGGAGTATTGTGTGCAGTTTTGGTCCTCTAATTTGAGGAAGGACGTTCTTGCCATTGAGGGAGCGCAGCGTAGGTTTACAAGGTTAATTCCCGGGATGGCGGGACTGTCATACGCTGAGGGAATGGAGCGGCTGGGCTTGTACACTCTGGAGTTTAGAAGGATGAGAGGGTATCTCATTGAAACATATAAGATTGTTAAGGGCTTGGACACGCTAGAGGCAGGAAACATGTTCCCGATGTTGGGGGTGGGGTCCAGAACCAGGGGCCACACAGTTTAAGAATAAGGGGTAAGCCATTTACAACGGAGACGAGGAAACACTTTTTCTCACAGAGAGTTGTGAGTCTGTGGGATTCTCTGCCTCAGAGGGCGGTGGAGGCAGGTTCTCTGGATGCTTTCAAGAGAGAGCTAGATAGGGCTCTTAAAAATAGCGGAGTCATGGGGATATGGGGAGAAGGCAGGAACGGGGTACTGATTGGGGATGATCAGCCACGATCACATTGAATGGCGGTGCTGGCTCGAAGGGCCGAATGGCCTACTCCTGCACCTTTTGTCTATTGTCTATTGTCTAAAAGGCTCCAGGAGTAAACCTCAAGAAAAATCCAGAGTCGGAGCCCCTAAGGCAGTTCCTCGTTGTCTACAACCTGGCTCTGGCAGCCCCTGCCACGGCGCTGGTGCCAAACTGTAACGGCCCTGCTGTTCCTTTGGATCGATCAGCGACGTGGAGGGGGGGGGGGGGGCGGACGCGCTGCATGGGCAACAGCCTGTCCTCCATATGACACCGCCCAGGCTTGCATCCGACCAGGATGCATCACCCATGGCCAGGCATGACTGAGAGGGGCCTACTACTTCTATCTACCTGCCACTCCACCTTCGAGGAACCATGCACATGCACCCCTACGATCTATTCCTCAGTAACTCAGCGGGACATTCAGCATCTCTGGAGATGAGGAATGGGTGACGTTTTGGGTCGAGACCCTTCTTCGGTCAGAGAGGGGAGAGGGAGACCAGAGAGATGAAAAAGGTAAGGTGTGAAAACGACAAATCAAAGCAGACTTTGATCAAGGAAATGTCGAGTGGTTCATTGCCAGCTGAGGGGAAAGGCATACAATCAGGAAAACCTAATCAGGAGGACAGTGAAACTAGTCAGAGAACCAACTTGGGGGAGGAGATGGAGAGAGAGGGAAACATAGAAAATAGGTGCAGGAGGAGGCCATTCGGCCCTTCGAGCCAGCACCGCCACTCATATAACCATATAACCATATAACCATAACAGCACGGAAACATGCCATCTCGGCCCTTCAAGTCCGTGCCGAACATTTTTTTTTAATTTTTTTTTTTTTAAATTAAAAATAAATACTTCCTCCTAGTCCCATCTACCTGCACTCAGACCATAACCCTCCATTCCTTTCCCGTCCATATACCCATCCAATCTATTTTTAAAGGATAACATCGAACCTGCCTCCACCACTTCCACTGGAAGCTCATTCCACACAGCTACCGCTCTCTGAGTAAAGAAGTTCCCCCTAATGTTCCCCCTAAACTTCTGTCCCTTAATTCTCAAGTCATGTCCCCTTGTTTGAATCTTCCCTACTCTCAATGGGAAAAGCTTATCCACGTCCACTCTGTCTAACCCGCTCATAATTTTAAAGACCTCTATCAAGTCCCCTCTTAACCTTCTGCGCTCCAAAGAATAAAGACCTAACTTGTTCAACCTTTCTCTGTAACTTAGTTGCTGAAACCCAGGCAACATTCTAGTAAATCTCCTCTGTACTCTCTCTATTTTGTTGACATCCTTCCTATAATTAGGCGACCAAAATTGTACTCCATACTCCAGAATTGGCCTCACCAATGCCTTGTACAATTTTAACATTACATCCCAACTTCTATATTCAATGCTCTGATTTATAAAGGCCAGCACACCAAAAGCTTTCTTTACCACCCTATCTACATGAGATTCCACCTTCAGGGAACTATGCACAGTTATTCCTAGATCCCTCTGTTCAACTGCATTCCTCAATTCGCTACCATTTACCGTGTACGTCCTATTTTGATTTGTCCTGCCGAGATGTAGCACCTCACATTTGTCAGCATTAAACTCCATCTGCCATCTTTCAGCCCACTCTTCCAAATGTCCTAAATCTCTCTGTAGACTTTGAAAATCTACTTCATTATCCACAACACCACCTATCTTAGTATCATCTGCATACTTACTAATCCAATTTTCCACACCTTCATCCAGATCATTGATGTACATGACAAACCACAGTGGACCCAACACAGACCCCTGAGGCACCCCACTAGTCACCGGCCTCCAACCTGACAAACAGCCATCCACCATTACTCTCTGGCATCTCCCATTCAGCTACTGTTGAATCCATCTTGCTACTCCACCATTAATACCCAACAATTGAATCTTCTTAACCAACCTTCCATGAGGAACCTTGTCAAAGGCCTTACTGAAGTCCATATAGACAACATCCACTGCTTTACCCTCATCAATTTCCCTAGTAACCTCTTTGAAAAATTCAAGAAGATTAGTCAAACATGACCTTCCAGGCACAAATCCATGTTGACTGTTCCTAATCAGACCCTGCTTATCCAGATGCTTATATATATTATCTTTAAGTATCCTTTCCATTAATTTGACGTCAAACTAACAGGTCTATAATTGCTAGGTTTACTCTTCGAACCCTTTTTAAACAACGGAACAACATGCGCAGTACGCCAATCCTCCGGCACTATTCCCGTTTCTAATGACATTTGAAATATTTCTGTCATAGCCCCTGCTATTTCTACACTAACTTCCCTCAATGTCCTAGGGAATATCCTGTCAGGACCTGGAGACTTATCCGTTTTCATATTTTTCAAAAGTGTCCGCACCTCCTCTTCTTTGAATCTCATAGTTTCCATTGCTACTCTGCTTGTTTCCCTTACCTCACATAATTCCATATCCTTCTCCTTCGTGAATACCGAAGAAAAGAAATTGTTCAATATCTCCCCCATCTCTTTTGGCTCTGCAGATAGCTGTCCACTCTGACTCTCTAATGGACCGATTTTATTCCTTGTTATCCTTTTGCTATTAATATAGCTGTAGAAACCCTTTGGATTTACTTTCACCTTACTTGCCAAAGCAACCTCATATCTTCTTTTAGCTTTTCTAATTTCTTTCTTAATATTCTTTTTACATTCTTTATACTCCTCAAGCACCTCATTTACTCCATGCTGCCTATAATTATTGTAGATCTCTCTCTTTTTCCGAACCAAGTGTCCAATTTCCCTTGAAAACCATGGCTCTTTCCAATTATTACTATTTCCTTTCAACCGAACAGGGACTCATTGTGATCATGGCTGATCGTCCCCTATCAATAACCCGTGCCTGCCTTCTCCCCATATCCCTCGACTCCACTAGCCCCTAGAGCTCTATCTAACTCTCTCTTAAATCCATCCAGTGACTTGGCCCCCACTGCCCTCTGTGGCAGGGAATTCCATAAATTCACAACTCTCTGGGTGAAAAAGTTTTTTCTCACCTCAGTCTTAAATGACCTCCCCTTTATTCTAAGACTGTGGCCCCTGGTTCTGGACTCGCCCAACATTGGGAACATTTTTCCTGCATCTAGCTTGTCCAGTCCTTTTATAATTTTATATGTTGCTATAAGATCCCCCCCTCATCCTTCTAAACGCCAGTGAATACACGCCTAGTCTTTTCAATCTTTCCTCATATGACAGTCCCGCCATCGCAGGGATCAATCTCGTGAACCTACGCTTCTCGTGAACTTCAAGGGCTATCTGAAGTTAGAGAAGTCAATGTTCATACCGCTGGGGTGTAAGCTGCCCAAGCGAAAATTGAGATGCTGTTCCTCCAATGTGCGCTGGGCCTCACTCTGACAGTGGAGGAGGCCCAGGATAGAAAGGTCGGAGTGGGAATGGGAGTGGGAGCTCAAATGTTGAGCAACCGGGAGATCAGGCAGGTTAAGACGGGCTGAGCGGAGGCGTTCAGCGAAACGATCACCGAGCCTGCGCTTGGTCTCGCCGATGTACAGGAGTCCACACCTGGAACCGTGGATACAGTAGAGGAGGTTGGAGGAGGTGCAGGTGAACCTCTGCCTCACCTGAATGGACAGTCGGGGGCCTTTGATGGAGTCGAGGGAGGAGGTATAGGGACAGGTGTTGCATCTCCTGCGGTTGCAGGGGAAGGTTTGCTGGGGAGAGGGCGGTTTGGGTGGGAAGGGATGAGTTAACCAGGGAGTTGCAGAGGATCTGCTCCACTGCATAAACTCCTCAAGGTATGCCTACTTTGAAGAAGTTTAGTTTAATTTAGTTTAGTTTAGAGACAGACAATAGGTGCAGGAGGAGGCCATTCGGCCCTTCAAGCCAGCACCGCCATTCAATCTGATCATGGCTGATCATCCCCAATCAGTACCCCGTTCCTGCCTTCTCCCCATGTCCCCTGACTCCACTTTCCTCATCTCCGTTCTAAATGGCTTACCCCTTATTCTTAAACTGTGTGGCCCCTGGTTCTGGACTCCCCCAACATTGGGAACATGTTTCCTGCCTCTAGCGTGTCCAAGCCCTTAACAATCGTATATGTTTCAATGAGATCCCCTCTCATCCTTCTAAACGCCAGAGTGTTTCCATGACTGGATATGGCCACAAGGCTGTGGAGGTTTTAAATCAGAGTTTTCCCTCTCCTAGATGGACTGCCTTCCCAGGCTGACGAGCCCCATCTGCCCGAGATTCATGGGGGCGGGAGCGTCTTCCTTCCCGTGCAGGTCTATAGCACCTGCCCACTGTGCAAGGCGGTCAAAGGGCTTTTGGCAGATTGTCTTTTATCTGTCAGAGTATTGAGTATAGAAGTTGGGAGGTCATGTTGCAGTTGTATAAGACGTTGGTGAGACCGCAGTTAGAATATTGTGTTCAGTTCTGGGCACCGTGTTATAGGAAAGATATTGTCAAGCTGGAAAGGGTGCAGAGAAGATTTACAAGGGTGTTGCCAGGGTGTGAGCTCTAGGAGAGGGTTGAGCAGGCTGGGTCTCTATTCCATGGAGCGCAGGAGGATGAGGGTTGATCTTATAGAGGTGTACAAAATCATGAGAGGAATAGATCGGGTAGACGCACAGAGTACTCTTGCGCAGAGTTGGGGAATCGAGGACCAGAGGACGTAGGTTCAAGGTGAAGGGGAAAAGATTTAATAGGAATCTGAGGGGTAACTTTTTGTACACAAAGGGTGGCGGGTGTATGGAACGAGCTGCCGGAGGAGGTAGTTGAGGCTGGGATTATCCCATTGTTTGAGAAGCTGTTAGACAGGTACATGGATAGGACACGTTTGGAGGGATATGGGCTAAACGCAGGCAGGTAGGACGTGTGTCATAGATACATAGTAAATAGGTGCAGGAGTAGGCCATTCAGCCCTTCGAGCCTGCACCGCCATTCAATATGATCATGGCTGATCATCCAACTCAGTATCCCGTACCTGCCTTCTCTCCATACCCCCTGATCCCTTTAGCCACAAGGGCCACATCTAACTCCCTCTTAAATATAGCCAATGAACTGGCCTCAACTACCCTCTGTGGCAGAGAGTTCCAGAGATTCACCACTCTCTGGGTGAAAAAGTTTTTCCTCATCTCGGTCTTAAAGGATTTCCCCCTTATCCTTAAGCTGTGACCCCTTGTCCTGGACTTCCCCAACATCGGGAACAATCTTCCTGCATCTAGCCTGTCCAACCCCATAAGAATTTTGTACGTTTCTATAAGATCCCCTCTCAATCTCCTAAATTCTAGCGAGTATAAGCCAAGTCTATCCAGTCTTTCTTCATATGAAAGTCCTGACATCCCAGGAATCAGTCTGGTACATGCTGGCCGGCGTGGGCAAGTTGGGCCGAAGGGCCTGTGTGAAGATGCTCTCCAAAAGGATCTCGATACAATGAGAGAGAAGCGAGTGTAACCAAACTTGTGAATTCTCTGGGGTGGAAGGAACCCTCTCCAAGACAGACGTGAAGCTCACCGTTTGACCTGTTTTTACAAAATGTTAAATGGTCAGCTCGACATAGATTACAAGACCTACACCAAACCCAAACCAACTAGGAGCAGACGAGGGCATTCGATCCAATTTGTGATTCCGGCTACCAAGACAGATGTGGACAGCAATTCATTCTTCCCCCGCACAATTAAAGCATGGAATAATCTTCACCCTACTATAGTTACCCATATAACCATATAACCATATAACCATAACAGCACGGAAACAGGCCATCTCGGCCCTTCAAGTCCGTGCCGAATATTATAATTTTTTTTATTTAAAAAAAAATTAAAAATAAATACTTCCCCCTAGTCCCATCTACCTGCACTCAGACCATAACCCTCCATTCCTTTCCCGTCCATATACCCATCCAATCTATTTTTAAAGGATAACATCGAACCTGCCTCCACCACTTCCACTGGAAGCTCATTCCACACAGCTACCACTCTCTGAGTAAAGAAGTTCCCCCTAATGTTACCCCTAAACTTCTGTCCCTTAATTCTCAAGTCATGTCCCCTTGTTTGAATCTTCCCTACTCTCAATGGGAAACGCTTATCCACGTCCACTCTCTCTAACCCGCTCATCATTTTAAAGACCTCTATCAAGTCCCCTCTTAACCTTCTGCTGCTCCAAAGAATAAAGACCTAACTTGTTCAACCTTTCTCTGTAACTTAGTTGCTGAAACCCAGGCAACATTCTAGTAAATCTCCTCTGTACTCTCTCTATTTTGTTGACATCCTTCCTATAATTAGGCGACCAAAATTGTACTCCATACTCCAGAATTGGCCTCACCAATGCCTTGTACAATTTTAACATTACATCCCAACTTCTATATTCAAATGCTCTGATTTATAAAGGCCAGCACACCAAAAGCTTTCTTTACCACCCTATCTACATGAGATTCCACCTTCAGGGAACTATGCACAGTTATTCCTAGATCCCTCTGTTCAACTGCATTCCTCAATTCGCTACCATTTACCGTGTAACGAATTACCGTACCACTCTCTGTGAGAAAAAGTGTTTCCTCGTCTCTGTTCTAAATGGCTTACCGCTTATTCTTAAACTGTGTGGCCCCTGGTTCTGGACCCCCCCCCCCCCCCCCAACATCGGGAACATGTTTCCTGCCTCTAGCGTGTTGTTGACCCAACCAGATGGTAGCTCTTAAGGTAAGATTTAAGGTAGCTCTTTCTTCCCAAAAACCCTTTCTGACTTAAGTCCTCCCTCCACCACCCCCAGTTTAAATTCCAATTGGAATATTTTGGAGAACCAGGAAACCAAGACCAAGAAACCAAGACTCTTATGACAATGAGACAGCCATCGGCAGGGGGGGGGTAGACTGGTAATCCCACCTAGACTCATCAGGGGGCGCCCTGGAGCCCAGAGAGACGGAGGGAGAGACTGCCTCTACGGGGTAGACTCGCTTGGGGGCAGCGGGAGACCGGGGAACGAGACAGAGGGAGCCAAGGGGTGAGGGGCTGCAGACGGGAGCTTCATTGGAGAGTTATGTAGGGAGAAGCTGCAGATGCTGGTTTTTAAACTGAAGACACACACAAACAAAGTTGGAGTGACTCAGCGGGACAGGCAGCATATGATGGGCGAATATTTCGGGTCGAGACCCTTCTTCAGACTGAGAGTGAGGGGGGGGGGGTGGGGAGGGAGGGAAACGAGAGATACAGACGGGGATGTAGAGAGATATAGAACCAATTAATTAAAGATATTAATCTTTAACTGTGTCCCTCCAGGACAAGGGGTCACAGTTTAAGGATTAAGGGGGAAATCCTTTAAGACCGAGATGAGAAAAACTTTTTCACACAGAGAGTGGTGAATCTCTGGAACTCTCTGCCACAGAGGGTAGTTGAGGCCAGTTCATTGGCTATATTTAAGAGGGAGTTAGATGTGGCCCTTGTGGCTAAAGGGATCAGGGGTACGGAGAGAAGGCAGGTACAGGATACTGAGTTGGATGATCAGCCATGATCATATTGAATGGCGGTGCAGGCTCGAAGGGCCGAATGGCCTACTCCTGCACCTATTTTCTATGTTTCTATGTGTAAAAAAAGTAATGATGATCAAGGAAACTGGCCATTGTTAGCTGTTTGCTAGGTGAGAACGAGAAGCTGGTGTGACTTGGGTGTAGGAGGGTGAGGGGAGATCTTATAGAGGTGTATAAAATCATGAGTGGAATAGATCGGGTAGACGCACAGAGTCTCTTGCCCAGTGCAGGTGAATCGAGCACCTGAGGGATAGTTTTAAGGTGAAGGGAAACAATTTAATAGGAATCTGAGGGATAATTTTTTCACACAGAGGGTGGTGGGTGTATGGAACAAGCTGCCAGAGGAGGTAGTTGAGGCTGGGACTATCCCAATGTTTAGGAAACAGCTAGACAGGTACATGGATAGGACGGGTTTGGAGGGATTATGGGCCAAGCGCAGGCAGGTGAGGCTAGAGCAGATGGGGCATGTTAGTCAGCATGGGAAAGTTGGGCCGAAGGGCCTGTTTCCACGCTGTATCACTCTATGACTCCAGCATCTGCAGTTCCTTCTTATTGCACAATTCTTGGTTAGTGAGGCTGCCAGGGTTTATGGGGAGAAGGCAGGAGAGTGATGGAGAATGGTGGAGTAGACTCGATGGGCCGAATGGCCTAATTCTGCTCCCCTGACCTATGAACGTTTGGGGTGGAGGAAGAGAACGAGAGAGGCAGAGGATGGAGAGAGAGAGAGAGAGAGAGAGAGAGAGAGAGACAGAGAGAGGCAGAAAGTCAAAGAAATGCAGAGTGATGGAGAAGTTACAAATAATCCTAGTTGGTGGATAGAACATTGTCTGGCAGGGTGGTGCTGCGGTAGAGTTGCTGCCTTATTACACCGCTGACACGCCGGAGACCCGGGCTCAATTTAAACCTAGCTGCTGTCTGTACGGAGTTTGCACGTTCTCCCCATGACCGCGTGGATTTTCTTCGGCTGCTCCAGTTTCCTCCCACACTCCAAAGTCGTGCAGGTTTGTAGGTGAATTGGCTTGGTATGAATGTGAATTGTCTATGGTGTGTGTGTCGGATGGTGTTAGAGTGCGGGGATCGCTGGCCGGTGCGGACTCGGTGGGCCGAAGGGCCTGTTTCCGCGCTGTATCTCTAAGCGGAACTGAACTGAACTAGATAGCATCAGAGGGCGGTTCTCTGGATGCTTTCAAGAGAGAGCTTGATAGGGCTCTTAAAGAAAGGATATGGGGAGTAGGCAGGAACGGGGTAGTGATTGGGGATGATCAGCCACGATCACATTGAATGGCGGTGCTGGCTCGAAGGGCCGAATGGTCTACTCCTGCACCTATTGTCTATTGTCTATTGTCCAAATGCTGTAAGCACTAAACGTTATTCCCTTATCATGTATCTGTACACTGTAAATGACTGATTTGTAATCATGTATTGTCTTTCCGCTGGCTGGTTAGCACGCAACAAAAGCTTTCCACTGTACCTCTGTACACGTGACAAAAAACTAGACTGAACTGCTTGGTAGAATAGGGGTTGAGAAGGAACCATTGATCAGCCATGATTGAATGACGGCGTAGACTCGATGGGCCGAATGTCCCAATTCTGCTCCTGGAATGCATGAACGACTGCAGATGGACGGTGGCCCTGTCAGGCGATGGGTCGTCTCTGCCCTCTGCTGGAGCAGTTAGGTATTGGCAGTAAAACCTGTGCCTTGTCAGACAGTGTAAAAGCAGGAATGAAGCATTTGGACCCAAAGTGCCGAATTGTGGCGGATTGTGGACTGCAGCCCAGACCATCGCACAAGCCAACCTCCCTTCCATTGACTCCATCTGCACCTCACGCTGCCTCGGCAAGGCCAGCAGCATAATCGAGGACTAGTCGCACCCCAGCCACTCCATCTTCTCCCCTCTCCCATCGGCAAAAGGTACAGAAGTGTTAAAACGCACACACCTCCAGATTCAGGGACAGTTTCTTCCCAGCTGTTATCAGGCAACTGAACCGTCCTACCACAACTAGTGTTGAACTACTATCTACCTCATTGGTGACCCTCGGACTGTCTTTGATCGGACTTTGCTGGCTTTACCTTGCACTAAACGTTATTCCCTTATCATGTATCTATACCGGTAAACGGCTGGATTGTAATCATGTGTTGTCTTTCGGCTGGCTGGATAGCACGCAACAAAAGCTTTCCACTGTAGCTCAATACAGACTGTCCACTGTACCTCAACCAGACTGATTCCTGGGATGTCAGGACTTTCATATGAAGAAAGACTGGATAGACTTGGCTTATACTCGCTAGAATTTAGGAGATTGAGAGGGGATCTTATAGAAACGTACAAACTTCTTATGGGGTTGGACAGGCTAGATGCAGGAAGATTGTTCCCGATGTTGGGGAAGTCCAGGACAAGGGGGTCACAGCTTAAGGATAAGGGGGAAATCCTTTAAGACCGAGATGAGGAAAAACTTTTTCACACAGAGAGTGGTGAATCTCTGGAACTCTCTGCCACAGAGGGTAGTTGAGGCCAGTTCATTGGCTATATTTAAGAGGGAGTTAGATGTGGCCCTTGTGGCTAAAGGGATCAGGGGGTATAAGAGAGAAGGCAGGTACGGGATACTGAGTTGGATGATCAGCCATGGTCATATTGAATGACGGTGCAGGCTCGAAGGGCCGAATGGCCTACTCCTGCACCTATTTTCTATGTATCTATGTAATACACGGTGACGCAGCGGTAGAGTTGCTGCCTTACAGCGCTTACGGCACCAGAGGTCCCGGTTCGATCCCGACTACGGGTGCTGCCTGTACGGAGTTTGTGCGTTCTCCCCGTGACCTGCGTGGGGTTTCTCCGAGACCTTCGGTTTCCTCCCACACTCCAAAGACGTGCGGGTTTGTACATTAACGGGCTTGGTAAAAAATGTAAAATTGTCCCTAATGTGTGTAGGACGATGTTAAAGTGCGGGGATCGCTGGTCGGCACGGACTCGGTGGGCCGAAGGGCCTGTTTCTCTAAGCTAAACACGTGACAATAAACTAAACTGGAGTTACGAAGAGAATGGGGTAGGGAGGGAAAGATTGAGCAGCCATGATTGAATGGCGGAGTAGACTCGATGGGCCGAATGGCCCTAATTCTCCTCCAAGAAGGTAGGAGCCGATGAACGCCAGCAGGGGACTGTGGCCCCTGTTAGGCGATGGCTCTCACCTCTGCCCTCTGTTGGAGCACTTAGGTATTGGCAGTAGATCCGAGCCTTGTTTCGTTTAGTGCAGAGATACAGCATGGAAACAGGCCCTTCGGCCCACCCAGTCCGTGCTTGTCAGTGATCCCTGCACCTTCACGCTATCCTACATACACATGGGGCAATTTACATTTCACACAAAGCTAATTAACCGACAAACCTGGACGTCTTTGGAGTTTGGGAGGAAACCCAAGATGTCGTAGAAAACCCACGCGGTCACGGGGAGAACGTGCAAACTCCGTACAGACAGCACCCGTAGTCGGGATCGAACCCGGTTCTCTGGCGCTGTAAGGCAGCAACTCAAAGAATGGGTCGACTGGGCTTGTATTCACTGGAATTTAGAAGGATGAGAGGGGGTTTTATAGAAACTTATCAAATTATTAAGGAATTGGACAGGCCAGATGCAGGAAAAAATGTTCCTGATGTTGGGGGAGTCCAGATCCAGGGGTCACACAGTTTATGAATAAGGGGTAGGTCATTTAGGATTGAGATGAGGAAAAAATGTTTTCACCCAGAGAGTTGTGAATCTGTGGAATTCTCTGCCACAGAAGGCAGTGGAGGCCTATTCAGTGGATGTTTTCAAAAGAGAGTTAGATAGAGCTCTTCGGGCTAATGGAATCAAGGGATATGGGGAGAAAGCAGGAACGGGGTACTGATTCTGGATGATCAGCCATGATCATATTGAATGGCGGTGCTGGTTCGAAGGGCTGAATGGCCCACTCCTGCACCTATTTTCTATGTTTCTACCGCTGCCCCACCGTGCCACCCTAAAACAGGTTGTTGGACCCTGAAACCGGAGTGAAGACTTTGCACCCAAAGAACATGGAACATGTACAGCACAGGCCGTTCGGCCCACAATGTCCGTGCTCCAAAAATGATGGGAACCGAGCTCGTCCCACTTGCAAGGGTTTGGGCTCAACAAGGCTCAAGTCCAGCAGTCGTGTTGGCGTTGTGGTGCAGCGGTAGAATCTCTGCCTTACAGCCAATGCAGCGCCGGAAATCCGGGTTCGATCCCGACTACGGGTGCTGTCTGTGTGGAGTTTGTACGTTCTCCCCGTGACCTGCGTGGGTTTTCTCAGAGATCTTCGGTTTCCTCCCACGCTACAAAGACGTGCAGGTTTGTAGGGTAATGAGCTTGGTATAAATGTAAAAATTGTCCCCTCGTGGGTGTAGGATAGTGTTCATGAGCGGGGATTGCTGGTCAATAGACAATAGACAATAGACAATAGGTGCAGGAGTAGGCCATTCGGCCCTTCGAGCCAGCACCGCCATTCAATGTGATCACGGCTGATCATCCCCAATCAGTACCCCGTTCCTGCCTTCTCCCCCATATCCCCTGACTCCGCTATCTTTAAGAGCCCTATCTAGCTCTTTCTTGAAAGTATCCAGAGAACCGGCCTCCACCATCCTCTGAGGCAGAGAATTCCACAGACTCACCACTCTCTGTGAGAAAAAGTGTTTCCTCATCTCTGTTCTAAATGGCTTACCCCTTATTCTTAAACTGTGGCCCCTGATTTTGGACTCCCCCAACGTCAGGAACATGTTTCCTGCCTCTAGCGTGTCCAAACCCTTAATAATCTTATATGTTTCAGTAAGATCCCCTCTCATCCTTCTAAACTCCAGAGTATACAAACCCAGCTGCTCCATTCTCTCAGCATCTGACAGTCCCGCCATCTCGGGAATTAACCTTGTGAACCTACGCTGCACTCCCTCAATAGCAAGAATGTCCTTCCTCAAATTTGGAGACCAAAACTGCACACAATACTCCAGGTGTGGTCTCACTTGGGCCCTGTACAACTGCAGAAGAACCTCTTTGCTCCTATACTCAACTCCTCTTGTTATGATGGCCAACATGCCTTTTGATTTCTTCACTGCCTGCTGTACCTGGATGCTAGTAAGGAAAGCAAATGCAAGGCTAGCATTTATTTCGAGAGGGCTAGAATTTAATACCAGGTTGTAATGCCGAGGTTTTATAAGACGCTGGTCAGACCACATTTAGAGTATTGTGAGCAGTTTTGGGCCCCATATCTTTGGAAGGATGTGCTGGCTCTGGAGAGGGGTCCAGAGCAGGTTTACGAGAAGGATCCCAAGAATTAGTGGATTAACTTATGATGAGTGTTTGACGGCACTGGGCCTGATACTCGCTGGAGTTTAGAAGGATGAGGGGCGGGGGGACCTCATTGAAACTTTTTGAGCAGTGAAAGACCTGGATAGAGAGTGTGTGCAGATGATGTTTCCACTAGTGGGAGAGTCTAGGACCAGAGGGCACAGCCTCAGAATAAAAGGATGGACCTTTTGGAAGGGGATGAGGAAGAATTAGGGGGTGGTGAATCTGTGGATTTCATTGCCACAGACAGTGGTGGAGGCCAGGTCTTGGGGCATTTAGAAAATAGAGTGACAGATTCTTCATTAGTAAGGCTGTTAAAGGTTTGTGTAAGAAGGAACTGCAAATGCTGGTTTAGACAATAGACAATAGACATTAGGTGAAGGAGTAGGCTGGTCTGCCCTTCGAGCCAGCACCGCCATTCAATCTGATCATGGCTGATCACCCCCATACAGTACCCTGTTCCTGCCTTCTCCCCATATCCCCTGACTCTGCTATCTTTAAGAGCCCTATCTAGCTCTCTCGGGTTTGACCCGAAGATAGACACAAACAGCTGGAGTAACTCAGCAGGACAGGCAGCGTCTCTGGAGAGAAGGAACGGGTGACGTTTTGGGCAACAATTGTTATTGCTAGAAGAGGGGGAATTGAGTGGTAGTGACGTTTGAGAGGCTTTTGGACAGTCGTATGGATACGCAGGGAATGGAGGGGTGTGGATTACGTACAGGCAGAGGAGATTAGTTGAACGTGGCATCATGTTGGGCACAGACAATGTGGGCCGAAGGGCCTGTTCCTGCGCTGTACTGTTCTTTGTTCCGAGAGGCTATCGGAAGGCAGCCGGCATCGTCGGAGACCCGCACCACCCTGGCCACGCTCACGTACCACCCCTGCCGTCGGGAAGAAGGTACAGGAGGCTGAAAATTCAGGAACGGCTTCTTCCCTCCAGCCGCCAGGCTCTTGAACACTGCAACCTCCAAATACGCTCAGAGCTATTTAGCCTTGGAGGGATTAATTTATGGCTTTTACACTATTAAGGGCCTGTCCCACTTGGCCGTCATTCGCGCCTCATTTACGCGTCATGTGTAAAATAGGTCGACGCGTTGTGACGCCCGACGTCGCGCGCAAATCACGGGTCATTATGCCGTCTGGTGCGCGTGATGTCATTAGAATACCCTGCGGCACGCGGCGACGCGTGGTTCAGCACGGTGACGTAAACCATGCGTCACGGCACGATACACGTGCGACGTTGGGAAGCAGCGTGCGAGTGGCGCGTGAGGATTTCGCGCAGCAGGAAACCCTGGAACGCCGCGCGATACCGCCCGCTCCTCCGCGCCTCTCCATGCGCCCGTCCCGCACTACCCACACGCTACCCGTGCCTCACAACGCGTCGACCTATTTTACATATGACGCGCAATGACGGCCAAGTGGGACAGGCCCTTTATTGTCTCTGCCTCAGAGGGGCGGTGGAGGCCGGTTCTCTGGATGCTTTCAAGAGAGAGCTAGATAGGGCTCTTAAAAATAGCGGAGTCAGGGGATATGGGGAGAAGGCAGGAACGGGGTACTGATTGGGGATGATCAGCCATGATCACATTGAATGGCGGTGCTGGCTTGAAGGGCCGAATGGCCTACTCCTGCACCTATTGTCTATTGTCTATTGAATGGCGGTGCTGGCTTGAAGGGCCGAATGGCCTACTCCTGCACCTATTGTCGATTGTCCCTATGTGTGTGTGTGTATATATATATATATACTTGTGTGTATACATTCGGGGTATATCAGGTGTATATACAGGGTATGAGGTATAAATTCAGAGGTGGGTACTGATTTTAGATGATCAGCCATCGTGTTGAATGGCGGTGCTGGCTCGAAGGGCCGAGTGGCCTACTCCTGCACCTATTTTCTACGTTTCTATATATACCACACGTATATGGTGCAGCGGGAGAGTTGCTGACTCACAGCGCCAGAGACCCGGGTCCGATCCCGACTACAGGTGCTGTCTGTACGGAGTTTGCACGTTCTCCCCGTGACCTGCGCGGGTTTTCTCCGAGACCTTCGGTTTCCTCCCACACTCCAAAGACGTCCAGGTTTGTAGGTTAATTGGCTTGGTGTAAAGGTAAAAATTGTCCCTAGTGCGTGTAGGACAGTGTTGGCGTGCGGGGATGGCTGGTGGGTGCGGACTCGGTGGGCCAAAGGCCCTGTTTCCACGCTGTATCTCTAAACCCCCCAAAATAAAACTACACACACACACATAGAAACATAGAAAAATAGGTGCAGGATTAGGCCATTCGGCCCTTCGAGCCTGTACTGCCATTCAATATGACCGTGGCTGATCATCTTTTTCCCCCATATCCTTTGATTCCTTTAGCCCTAAGAGCTAAATCTAACTCTCTCTTGAAATATATATATATAGTTTTACTCTCTTGTCCAGAGTAGGTGAATCGAGGACCAGAGGACATAGGTTTGGGGTGAAGGGGAAAACAGTTAAAAGGAATCTGAGGGGTAACATATAAGATTGTTAAGGGTTTGGACACGCTAGAGGCAGGAAACATGTTCCCGATGTTGGGGGAGTCCAGAACCAGGGGCCACACAGTTTAAGAATAAGGAGTCAGCCATTTAGAACGGAGATGAGGAAACACTTTTTCTCACAGAGAGTGGTGAGTCTGTGGAATTCTCTGCCTCAGAGGGCGGCGGAGGC
>JAXLNO010000280.1:0-19807 GCA_038087875.1 Malacoraja senta | reverse complement strand
TAACAGTCAGGGGGATAGTGGTTGGTCCAGAATACCATCAGCCTGGTCTTGTTTAAACAGGTTATTATATACTACACAGGTGATGCAGACGACAAGTGGTTTAAGCAAGGTCCTAATGCTCAGTGGATGACTGAAGCCATGTGGAGTCAGTGTCTGTACGTCAACACTCATCTGAGCCCCTTTACGCTCCTCTGTCCATCCCTCAACACCAACCCTGAACAGTGGAACAGCTTCCGCCAATCTGAAGATCTCAACCACTTCCTGAGAACATATTTCCACCAACAGGGGCTGCTCTCAGAGCTAGGTAGGTTGTACAGCAGAAGCTCACCGGCTGTGTTCATGGACTCATAGCTGGATTGTTTGCTAGTTTTGGGTGTACTTGCTGGTAATTGGAGTGTGCATTCATAACTCAATGGGTACTGAGAACTGTTGTGTGTGCTGGAAACATATGCGTACACTGTTTCCTAGCGCATATGTAATTAGTACAGGTGTCAGATTCAAAATTCAAGAGAGTTTATTGTCATGTGTCCCAGATAGGACAATGACATTCTTGCTTTGCTTCAGCACAACAGAATATAGTAGGCATAAATACAGTACAGATCAGTGTGTCCATATACCATTGAATATATATATATATATATATACACACATAAATAAATAAACAGATAAAGTGCAATGGGCTATTAATGTTCACAGTTTTGTTTGAGTTGAGTTTAATAGCCTGATGGATGTGGGGAAGTGGCTATTCCTGAACCTGGATGTTGCAGATTTCAGGCTCCTGTACCTTCTACCTGAAGGTAGCAGGGAGATGAGTGTGTGGCCAGGATGGTGTGGGTCCTTGATGATGCTGCCAGCCTTTTTGAGGCAGCGACTGCGATAGATCCCCTCGATGGTAGGGAGGTCAGAGCCGATGATGGACTGGGCAGTGTTCACAACTTTTTGTAGTTTTTTCCGCTCCTGGGCGCTCAAGTTGCCGAACCAAGCCATGATGCAACCGGTCAGCATGCTCTCTACTGTGCACCTGCAGAAGTTCGAGAGAGTCCTCCTTGACATACCAACTCTCCGTAATCTTCTCAGGAAGTAGAGACGCTGATGTGCTTTCTTTATGATTGCATCAGTGTTCTCGGACCAGGAGAGATCTTCAGAGATGTGCACGCCCAGGAATTTGAAGCTCTTGACCATTTCCACCATCAACCAGTTGATATAAATGGGACTGTGAGTCCCCATCCTACCCCTTCCAAAGTCCACAATCAGTTCCTTGGTTTTGTTGGTGTTGAGGGCCAGGTTATTGTGCTGGCACCATTTGGTCAGTCGGTCGATCTCTCTTCTATACCCTGACTCGTCCCCATCAGTGATACGTCCCACAACAGTGGTGTCGTCAGCCAACTTGATGATGGAGTTCGCACTATGACCGGCTACGCAGTCATGAGTATAGAGTGAGTACAGCAGGGGGCTGAGCACGCAGCCTTGAGGTGCTCCCATACTGATTGTTATCGAGTCTGACACATTTCCACTAATACGAACAGACTGTGGTCTGTGAATGAGGAAGTCGAGGATCCAATTGCAGAGGGATGCGCAGAGACCCAGTTCTGCGAGCATGGTAACCAGCTTGGAGGGGATGATTGTATTAAATGCCGAGCTGTAATCAATGAATAATAGCCTGACATATGGGTTTTTGTTGTCCAAGTGGTCCAGAGCGTAGTGGAGGGCCAGCGAGATTGCATCCACCATTGATCTGTTATGGCGGTAAGCGCACTGCAGTGGGTCCAGGTTTTTGTCGAGGTATGAGTTGATTTGCGCCATGATCAGCCTCTCAAAGCACTTCATCACCACAGACTTTAGTGCCACTAGTCGATAGTCATTGAGGCACGTCACCTTGCTCTTCTTGGGCACCGGTATTATTAATGCCCTTTTAAAGCAGGTGGGAACCTCAGACACAGTGACAGAGAATTCCACAAATTCACAACTCTCTGGGTGAAAAAGTTTTTTCTCATCTCAGTTTTAAATGGCCTCCCCTTTATTCTTAGACTGTGCCCCCTGGTTCTGGATTCCCCCATCATTGGGAACATTTTTCCTGCATCTAGCTTGTCCAGTCCTTTTATCATTTTATACATTTCTATAAGATCCCCTCATCCTAAATTCCAGTGAATAAAAGCCCAGTCTTTCCAATCTTCCCTTATATGACAGGTGATGGTGGAAAGTTGTTTCTCGGACTAGAGGCCTTTGACTGGTGGTGTGCCTCAGAATTGGTGCTGGGCCCATTGCTGTTTGTGGTCTATATCAACGATTTTGATGAGAATGTACGCGGCAGGATTAGTAAATTTGCAGATGATACTAAAGTGCATGGCGATGTAGATAGCTAAGAGCAGAATCTTGATTAGTCTGAAGAATGATTAATGTAGATAGTTGCAAGGTATTACAATTTTGGGAAGTCAGACCAGGACATGACCTTCACAGAGAATAGCAGGGCTCAGTGAAGTGTTGTAGAGCAGAGGGATCTAGGCCTGCAGGTGCAAAGTTCCTCGAATGTGGAATTACAGGTAAATAGGGTGGTCAAGAAGGCTTTTAGCTCATTAGTCTTCATCAGTCAGGGTATTGAGTATAGACTTTGGGAAGCCATGACTTGAGGGCCTGAGCTATAGAGAGAGGTTAGGCAGGCTAGAACTGTTTTCCTTGGAACGTAGGAGGATGAGTGGTGATATTATAGAGATGTATAAGTCCAAGTCTGAAGAAGAGTCTCGATCAGAAATGTCACCTATTCCTTGACTCCAGAGATTCTGCCTTACCCGCTGAGTTACTCCAAAATTTTGGTGTAAACCAGCATCTGCAGTTCCTGCCACACTCTAATTTGGGGATGGTGGCCCAGTTGTGGAGAGATACCTTTTTTAGACAATTTTGGTATTTGTTCAGTGTTGGGCTAGTATCCGCTGCTACAAGTGACCTATCAGGACACTATTTCTACCCAGTGACAGGAGCGAGAGTTGGGCACCACTATGGACATGTTTTTCAGTTGTGTATATTCTGCATTAATACCCTGCATAAGTATTTTTCATTTCACTGTCTTGGAGCATTTATGTGCAATTTATGTATAATTTTACTTCGGAGTCACGTGAGTGACTACGTGAAGAACCCCGCCAGGACGCATGCGAGTCACACGGGTGGAACGACATTCCCCCTCAGCGGCAAAATTCAAAAGCCGGGAACTGCAGGTAAGTGATACTCTGCGTTCTTTTTTGTTCTCTACATACTGGTAATTGAAAAAAAAACCAACACGAATCGCTGGAATTTGTGTCCAATATCTTTACCAAAAACAAAAAGATGGTGTTGTCGCATTATCATAGATTTGACAAATTTGAATACTTTTGTACAATATATTCATTTCACAATGGAAACCTTTGTTACTGCTAAACAATTGATTTCCAAAGGTTACTTCATGGCTAGCATCGATTTAAAAGATGCTTACTATTCAGTCCCTATACGAGGTGACCACAGATGTTATTTAAAATTCAACTGGATGGGACAGCTCTGGCAGTACAGAGCACTACCAAATGGGCTAACCTCAGCCCCTAGGCTGTTCACTAAAATTTTGAAACCAGCTCTATCGTTTCTGCGGAAACAAAAACACATGGTGATGGCATAACTAGATGACATCCTCATTGTGGGCAAAACTTTGGAATTGGCCAAAGAAACGGTAACAGCCACAAAACAATTATTTAAAAAACAGGTTTATCATCCATCCAGTTAAATCTAAATTAAACCCTTCCACCACAATGGATTATTTGGGGTTCACCATTAACTCAGTTCACATGTTGGTGACTTTGCCTAAGGAAAAGGCTATAGCCTTAATAGAGGCTTGCAATACCCTCATCAGTAAACCATCCATCAGATTGGTAGCAAGAATAATTGGCAAAATAGTGGCTGCCTTTCCAGCCACAAAATTTAGACCTTTACATTATCAAAATTTACAGAGGGCAAAAATACGAGCACTCAAAGTGAATGCTGGTCATTTTGACAGACCAATGAAGCTACCAATCGAAGCCATAATGGAAGAAAATGGTGAGATAACAGTCAGCATTGTTCCAATCCAATCGTTATCAGCAACCCTTCTATGGTGCTACAAACAGATGCCAGTGCACTTGGTTGGGGTGCTACCAATTCCATCTCCAGCTGTAGGGCCTAAAGTCATATTGTTCTGGGTTATGTCACCAGCATGTTAGACTACAGATTGACAATACCACGGTGGTAGCATATATCAACCACATGGGTGGAAACAAATCGATATCATGTGACAAGCTGGCCAACACAATTTGGCAATGGTGTATCCAGAAAAATATTTGGATATCAGCCACTTACCTACCAAGTAAACTAAATTCAGTGGCAGACACCAGGTCACGCAAATTTAATGAAAATACCGAATGGATGTTGGATAAAAAAGTATTTGCTGATATTACAGCATGGTATGGAACACCAGATATCGATCTATTCGCATCCAGGCTTAATCACCAGTTATCAAACTATGTTTCATGGGAACCAGATCCTGGGGCAGCGGCGACAGATGCATTTTCGCTGCATTGGGGGGAAATTGTTTATTTATGCATTCCCTCCTTTCTGCCTCATCAGTCGGGTATTAAGGAAAATACAGCAAGACTCTGCGTCTGGTATTTTGGTAGTACTCGATTGGCCTACTCAACCATGGTTCCCTGTGATATTCGACATGGTATTAGAACCATGCATCACCATCTGGCATAGTCCAGATTTACTGGTTCAACCCGTAACAAGGGAAAGCCACCCATGTCATAACCATATGAACTTATTAATTTGTAGAGTCTAAAAGTACCTCTACTGCAACTGGGACTGACGAACCGAACAGTGAACATTATTTCAGCGGCCCACAGACAGTCCACCAAAAAACAGTACCTGGTATACATCAGGAAATGGGAGATGTACTGTCACAGAAACAACATCACCTACACATCCATGAACATCCTGTCTGTTCTGGAATTCCTGGCAGGCCTCCATTACGATGAGGGGCTCAGTTATAGTGCCATCAACTGCGCCAGAAGTGCCCTGTCAACATATCTATACCAAGGAACAGAGCGTCATTCTGTTGGAACTCACCCCCTGGTAACAAAACTTATGAGGGGAATTTTTAATATCAATCCCCCAAGAACCAGGTACTCCCAAATATGGGATGTGAGTATTGTCCTGATGATGCTAAGGAATTGGTCTCCAGCAAAAACTCTGTCCCTACAAAGACTGACACTGAAAACAGTCATGCTGATGGCATTGGTCACGGCACAAAGGGTACAGTCATTACATAAGTTAAGACTGGACAACATGACTTCATCTGGAAATATAACGTGTCATATTTATGAATTAGTCAAGCAGAACAGACAGGGGTCAGCAGGCCTCAATATAGAATTTAGGGCTTACCCGACAGATGATCGTCTCTGTATAGTAAGACATTTACTGCTATATATGGAGAACACGAATATCATCAGAGGCAAAGAGATGGCACTATTAATCAGCCACAAGCAACCTCACAAAAAAGTGACGGTCCAGACCATCTCAAGATGGCTGAAACAGGTTCTATTAAAGGCTGGGGTGGATACTAACATTTTCAAATCTCATTCCACCAGGGCTGCAGCTACATCGGCAGCTATGCAGTTGGATGTTCCGATGGACCAAATCCTCAAGACAGCAGGATGGTCAACGGAGAAACCTTTCCAACTATTTTATCATAAACCAGTAATTAAATCTGGAATGTTTGCAGAAACAATTTTAAGTTCTGTAATATAATTTCACCCCATAAATAGGGGCTATAATTTGGTGTTAATAACTTTATCATGGATTTCAATGTCATATTCATGTCTAAACATGTTAACACAATTCCTCCCATAGTCATTAAGGCAGATGTGATGCATGGACTCGTTTCCACGGCATGAAATCACAGAGCTTTGAAATCTTCACGTAGTCACTCACGTGACTCCGAAGTAAAATAGTAAGATTAAACGAGAACTTACCAGTTCGAAGTTTGATCATTATTTTATGAGGAGTACGTTGAGGGAATACGTGCCCTCCGCTCCCACCCTTGATCATATACTCAACTGGTATCATCTTTTCTAATCTTACTATGTTCAGTCATTACAGTTATCTGTGATTTCACACCGCTGCTTTGAAGAATGACACGCATGCGTCCAGGCGGGGGTTCTTCACGTATTCCCTCAACGTACTCCTCATAAAATAATGATCAAACTTCGAACTGGTAAGTTCTTGTTTAATCTTACTATTTATGTTTTTGTTTGTAGTCTTGATTATGTGCATGTGAGGCTGCTGCACGCAAAATGTTTCTTCATACCTGTTCCTCACCGTACCTAAGCAAAATATTCTCACCTTGATTGGTGATTATAAAGAGAGAATGTAGGATGAAAGAGAGAATGTGTTGGCAGTTAGAGAAAGAGTGTGTTGGGGATTGAAAAGAGAGAGTGTTGCAAATCAGATAGTTCTGGGATTTGGAGAGAGAGAGAGTATTGATGGATTAAGGGGGTTGACTATTAGGGATTGTAGGGAGAGACTGTTGGGGATTATGGAGTGAGAGCTGGGAATTGGAGACATTGGAGGGTTGAAGAGTGGAGCGAGAGTGGGGATCGGAGAGAATGTTAGGGATCAGTGAGAGGGGGTCTTGGAGACTGGAGAGAGGAGGTGTAGGGGATCGGAGTGTTGGAGATTGGAGCAAGGGAGTGTTGGCGATTGGAAAGAGGGAATGTCAGGGATTGGAGAGAGGGAATGTCAGGGATTGGAGAGAGGGAGTGTTGGGGATCATAGAGAGGGAATGTCGGATTGGAGAAAGGGGGTGTTCGGGATTGGAGAGAGGGGGTGTTGTGGATCGAAGAGAGGGAATGTCGGATTGGAGAGAGGGGGTGTTCGGGATTGATTGGAGAACGTGTTGGGTTTGGAGAGCATAATTTGGGGATGGGAGAGAATGTGATGAGTGTGGAGAGTGTGTTAGGGATTGGAGAGAGCGTTGGGGATTGGAATGAGTTTTATGGATAGACAATAGGTGCAGGAGTAGGCCATTCAGCCCATCGAGCCAGCACCGCCATTCACTGTGATCATGGCTGATCATCCACAATCAATACCCCATTCCAGCCTTCTTTCCATATCCCCTGACTCCGCTATCTTTAAGAGCCCTATCTCGCTCTCTCTTGAAAGTATCCAGAGAACCGGCCTCCACCGCCCTCTGAGGCAGAGAATCCCACAGACCCACAACTCTCTATGTGTAAAAGTGTTTCCTCATCTCCGTTCTAAATGGCTTACCCCTTATTCTTAAACTGTGGCCCCTGGTTCTGGAATCCCCCAACATCGGGAACATGTTTCCTGCCTCTAGCGTGTCCAAACCCTTAATAATCTTATATGTTTCAACAAGATACTCTCTCATCCTTCTTAATTCCAGAGTATACAAGCGCAGCCGCTCCATTCTCTCAGCATATGACAGTACCGCCTTCCCGGGAATTAACCTTGGGAACCTATGCTGCACTCCCTCAATAGCAAGAAAGTCCTTCCTCAAATTTGGAGACCAAAACTGCACACAATACTCCAGACGTGGTCTCACTAGGGCCCTGTACAACTGCAGAAGGACCTCTTTGCTCCTATACTCAACTCCTCTTGTTATGAAGGCCAACATGCCATTCACTTTCTTCACTGCCTGCTGTACCTGTATGCTTACTTTCATTGACTGATGAACAAGGACCCCCAGATCCCGTTGTACTTCCCCTTTTCCCAACTTGACACCATTTAGATAATAATCTTCCTTCCTGTTTTTGATACCAAAGTGGATAACCTCACATTTATCCACATTAAACTGCATCTGCCGTGCATCTGCCCAGTCAACCCAACCTGTCCAAGTCACCCTGCATTCTCATAGCATCCTCCTCACAGTTCACACTGCCACCCAGCTTTGTGGCAACTGCAAATTTGCTCATGTTACTTGTAATCCCTTCATCTAAATCATTAATATATATTGTAAATAGCTGCGGTCCCAGCATCGAGCCTTGCGCTACCCCACTAGTCACTGCCTGCCATTCTGAAAGGGACCCGTTAATCCCTACTCATTGTTTAGAGAAGGTATTGACTGGAGAAGTTATTGGGGATTTGCAATGTTAACTCTGATTTATTTCCCTCCACAGGCACATTGTGAAATGCTAAGTATTTCCTGTTTTTATTTCTCAGAGCACCGAATAAGTTCTGTGATATACTCTGTAAGTTGCTCTAATTAGATGGTATATTCACACATCTATCTCTTTGTTGTACAGACTTTAGTTCACAAGAAAGTAGCGCTGAATCACACTATACGCTGGAGGATGAGGACAGCGAAACTGAGGGCACAGTCTTTCCATGGGAAAATCTAAGTGCATTCCAGAAGCTGATATTGGTATGAGCTTTATCCATTGTCCAGAGCGTGACATAGGGGTGAGCTAGTTACCCATTAGTTACACGGGGACAGGGTGTATGGGAATTTACAATAAACCACGCGGTGATGTGGAATTGATCCCACCCGTGGAAAACTCAAAGTGGCAACATAAACAGGAAGGGTGATAAAGAGGGTATATGGCATGCTTGCCTTCATCGATCCGGGTATTGACTCTTCAAGTTGGGTTTTCCTGTTGCAGCTTGATAAAACTTTGGTTGAGCCACATTTAGAATACCATGTGTAGTTATGATCGTCCCATTACAGGAAGTACTGCATGTGGACACTTTGGAGGGGATGCAGAAGGATCTAATGGATTTATCTTCCCTGGTCAGAATTAAATTCCATCAGCCATTCCCATGCCCATTTTACCAGTTCATCTAGATCCTGTTGTAACCTTGAACAACCTCCTTCATTGTCCACCACATCACTCATTGTGGTATCATCTGCAAACCAAATAATCATGCGCCAACATTTTCTTCGAAACCATTCCTATATCGGAGCGTGTGATTGCTTGAGAGGAATCATTGCTGCCCTCAGGCCATCTATTCAATGGAAAGGTCAGAAGTGGTGATGTTTGATGATGATTCAATGGCATTCATAACCACTCAGTAAAAGAAAATGTCTGTGCCAGGGTGCAGAAAGACTAGGCACCATTCAGCCATGGTTCAATGTGTAGCCATACAGCTTGGCACCAGGGCTTCCGGCCCATCACTTCAATGTCAACCTCTTTGCCCATCTGCAGTAATACCATTTCTGTGCATTAGGTCCATATCCTTCCATGTCTTGCCTGTTCGAGTGTCTGTCTAAATAACTCTTAAACATGGTGATTATGTTTCATTTCATAACCTCCTCTGACACACATTCCAGATATCATCCACTCTCTGTGTAAATAAACTTCCCCTCAAATCCCCTTTAACTCCTTCCTCTCATCTTGAACCTTGGTTAGATTGGCCCACCCCACGTGGGGGAAAATAAACTATCTACCCTATCTTTGCCTCATAGTCTTACATCATCTATCAGGTCACATCTTAGCCACCTTCGCTATTGGAAAACAAGTCCACCCTTTCCCCATAACTAAACTCCTTAAATGCAGAAAATAACCTGGTGAATCTCCCCTGTATTCTCTCAGCCTTCCTCTAGTCTGGCAACTAGAACTGTGCGTAGTACTCAAAGTATAGCCTAACCAGTGGTTTGTGAAATTGCAACATGATGTCTCGACTTTTATATTCTGTGCTTGACTAGGATGCAAGCCAGGTGTGCCTTCTTCATCACCCTATCTACCTGCTGCACTTTCAGGGAACTCTGGACTTGGACCCTCTGGGGTCTTTCTGTTCATCAACATTTCTTAGCATCCACCCCACATGGCTATACATAGAGGTTTAGTGTTCTCTGGAAGGACCCGCTCTTTCTCTGGCTTCCTTCTTGGTCCTTCTGCACATGAAGAATATCTCGGGGTTCTCCTTAGTATAATTCCCCAAGGATCTTTTCCCTTTTCATTCCCTTCGTATGTTCTCTCCTGTACAATATTCCTCAAGAAGACTAGTTTAGTTCAGTTTATTAATGTCTAATTAAATACTAGAAAGTACAGCTTTAAGGAAAGAGTGGGAACATTTTAAAGACATTTTCGAGGCGATCTTTTTACCCAGAGAGTGATGGGTGCCTGGAATGTGCCACTAGTGGAAATTGAGGAAGCAGATACGATGCAGATAAGAGCATTTAGACAGGCACGTGAATAGGAAGGGAATAGAGGGATATAGGCCCAATGCAGGCAGATCAGATTAGTTTAAATTAGCATCATAATCGACACTTTACCTTTCACCCAGAGAGTTGTGAATCTGGAATTCTCTGCCACAGAAGGCAGTGGAGGCCAATTCACTGGCTGTTTTCAAGAGAGAGTTAGATTTAGCTCTTAGGGCTAACGGAATCAAGGGATACGGGGAGAAAGCAGGAACTGGGTACTGATTTAGGATGATCGGCCATGATCATATTGAATGGCGGTGCTGGCTCAAAGAGTCGAATGGCCTACTCCTGCACCTATTTTCTATGTCTATGTTTCTATATTTAAACATTCCCCAGTTTACCTTAAAGTGATGCTCTATTATTTGACATTTCCACTGAGGGAAATAGAAGTGCCGCCATTATGTTCTTCCTAATCAGCAGTGTGACTCTCCCTCTTCTCTGTGATACAATTTCTATATCCTGGAACATTGCCAGCTTGCATCATGTAACATCATCATGATGCTAAGTGGTCATTTGCTCTCTGCTACAGAAGTGCCTTTTCCCCCTCCCTAACTAATCCTCCACAGCTACTGCTTACCAGACATTTCCTTCCCATGTTGTGTATCAGAGCCACAAACGTAGCTGTTGACACTTTCCTCTGAGAAGTCACCCCCTCAAACCTGTTCAGAGAGAAATCCTGCACTTTGTGCCTACCCTCATTGCCCTTCCAGGTGAGCACCCATTGCTGCTCTTTCTCTACCTGCGGTATGACCAAATCGCTAAACGTATATGGGGTGGCACAGTGGCGCAGCGGTAGAGTTGCTGCCTTACAGTGCCAGAAAACTGGGTTCGATCCTGACTACGGATGCTGTCTGTACGGAGTTTGCACATTTTCCCTTTGACCGTGAGGGTTTTCTCCGGGTGCTTCAGTTTCCTCCCACGTTCCAAAGACGTGCAGGTTTGTAGGTTAATTGGCCTCTGTAAATTGTTCCTAGTAGAATAGAACTAGTATACAGGTGATCGCTGGTCGACATGGTCGCGATGGGCCGAAGTGGCCTGTTTCCACCCTGTATCTCTAAACTAAACTCAACTAAATATCCACCACTTTTTTTGCATCCCATTGTGAGTCCAACTGTAGCTCCAGTTGCTGAGTACAGTCCGACAGGAGCCAAAGCGGACCACAGATCAGATCAACTGAAGAAGGGTCTCGACCCGAAACGTCACCCATTCCTTCGCTCCACAGATGCTGCCTCACCCACTGAGTTTATCCAGCTTTTTGTCTACCTTTGATTTTTCCAGCATCTGCAGTTCTTTGTTAAACACATTCGGCAGATGTACTTCTCAGGGCCATTGTCCCAAATCTCCCACAGGAACAGTGTGCCACTGTCCTGGCTTCCATTTCATTTATCCCTAGTCCCTTTCACAAAGAGAAGGGGGAAAAAAATTCCCCTAACCCGCACCCCCCCTCCCCTTCTCAAGGACAGTTAGGGTGGGCATTAAATTCTGGTTTAGCCAGTGACACCTGTAGTCTGAAACTGAGCTAAAAAAAATAAAGAAGCACAAAGAACACATACTGGCTCACCAGGCACTGTGTATAAGTTGCCTCTCGTGGCAGGCAATGTTACCCACGTTACCCACTCTTTTTCTCCAGAGATGCTGCCTGACCTGCTGAGTTACTCCTGCACTTTGTGTCTATCTTCATTTTTAGGTCGTTCTCTTTGTTTATACCTGCTCTGATTCTCCCTCCACAGCTGCTGCCTGACCTGCTGAGTATCTCCAGCATTTCCTCCTTTTATATTCAGGTTTACTGCAACCGCCTCACTTTTAGCTTTCTTCGGATAGTTCTGGCTGGCAGGACTGGATCCGTGCCTGATGAACGGAGAGTTTGCCGTTCGTTGCTCCTCACAATGTCCTTTACATTCTAGATCAAGATCCTGAGGCCGGAGTGTTTGACCGCTGCTGTGAACGGGTTTGTTGAGGATAAGCTGGGCCCTGACTTCCTCCCTAGCCCGGCTGTTTTCCTCAATGATGCGTTCAGTGAAACCGATGCCTCCACTCCATTGATCTTTCTGCTGTCACCAGGTGAGGCAGCCTGGAGCCTGCGGGCAGGCGTCAGCTGTGGCTGTGGTTAGACAAAGGGAAAGACCTGGATCTTAGGAGTAGGACAGAATAGGACAGAGGCAAGCATAATAGAGAGATCTCTGTACTTCCCTCCAACTGTGCCCCACTCCACCTATACTGCTCCTCCTGCAGAACAATGCTCTCTCAGCATTACCCTTTGAAGAATGTGGGAGCCACTCAGTTCTGTCCATCTCACAGTACAGCACTCCCTCAACTCAGCACCTCTCCACCCACAGTTCTGGGAACCCACCCACAGTGTGGCGCGCCTTCATCGCTGCCCCTCCCTCAACAGTGTGGCGTTCCCTCATGGCTGCTCACCCCACAGTACGGCGTACTCTCGCGGTTCACAAACTTGCCAGACTCCTGCCACTGTTGCTGGCAGGAAGAGTCTGTGTTCCACGTGTACATGGAGTGTGTGAGGCTGCAACCCCTGTTCCAACACCTAAAGGAGCTGCTCCTTGCCTTCTGGCTGCACTTCACACCCACCACCCTCATCTTTGGACACCCTGTGCATAGGGGAGAGAGTCGGGCTGAAGATGTCCTGGTTGGGTTGCTCCTGGGCCTGGCCAAGCTGGCCATCCTTGAGTCACGGCGCCAGGCAGAAGAGGGCTCTGCCCGAGCCGGCTGCCTGCCCCTTTTTCGGGGTTACGTCCGCGCCCGGGTGGTGCTTGAGAGTGACTACCCGCTGTCCATGGGCGCCCTGGGGGATTTCCGGGAACACTGAGCTCCGCGGGGGGTGGAATGCATCCTCAGTAAGGATGGGGAAATAGTAATTTGAGAATATTTGTTCTGCTTGTATTGTGGTGCTCGGTTTGTTTTGAATAATTTAGTATTGTACATATTATTGTAAATAGTTGAATAAATTATATTTGGTTTTAAAAAAAACCAGTACGGCGTTCCCTCATTGAAGCCCCTCATGCAGTACGGCCATCCCCCATACCTGCCCGTCAAACAGTGTGGCTTTCCCTCAGCACCAGCCCTACCGCAGTACAGGACTTCATCATCACCGCCCTTTGAACAGTGAAACATTTCCTCACTATTCCTTCCCCATCACTTCTGGCTCTCCAGTAGTGTTGCGTTACCTCTGTTACCCCGACCCAGGCCACACCTTTCCTGTCCACCGATACTGAATCCACCATATTCTCTGGGATTGCCTCCCAGCCTTCGTGGCGGTGTCACAGGCGGTGATGATGCCATGATCTCAGGAGGTCCGGGATGGAGGTGGGATGTAAGTCGTGGGCACTGGAGTGCTGTGGCTGGTCTGGGTGAGCGCCGTCTCAAGTGTGGAGTGGACAGGGCCACTTGACGGCTGCTGCGTCTGGGAGTGGAGCCCGTCCTTGAGGGGAGGAGATTAACACAAAGTGCTGGAGTAACTCAGCGGGTCAGGCAGCATCTCTGGAGAAAAGGAATAGGTGAGATTTCAGGTCGAGACCCTTCTTCAGACTTGAGGGGAGGAGAGCTGGGATGGTCGGGTGCTGCAATGTGACACTCTGGCGGTCAGTTTGTTTGCTTTTTGGGTGATGAGGCTGGTATAAATGCTTACTTCATCTCCTCTCCCTCTCTGTAAGGCATGACTAACCGTCTATATTTGCCATGATAGGCACTGATCCCACTGTCCAAGTGCTGCGGTTTGCCAAGGAGCTGCGGGGGAGCACAACCCATCTGGACATCGTGTCTCTGGGCCAGGGGCAGGGACGGGTGGCCGAGGAGCTGATCCAAAAGGCTCAGGTGCACAAGGGGCGTTGGATCTTCTTGCAGAACTGCCACCTGGCTGCTTCCTTCATGCCGAAGCTGCAGGCCATCATAGAATCGTGAGTCATCCTCTGAACCGGCTGCATTAGTGCGGAAGTAAACCCCTCCTGGAGTCTGCTAACCCGAAAATGTGTCCTTCGGTGTCGGCTCCCATTGATGTGGTATTCCTCAGTTGTACACCAGCGCTGGAGTCCATATATCCGTAATGGAGTCCATTTATGGAGTCCACAAAGGGCGACACAGTGGCGCAGCGGTAGGGTTGCTGCCTTACAGCGCCAGAGACCTGTGTTTGATCCTGCAGTTTGTACGGAGTTTGTACCTTCTCCCTGTTTGTACAAAAACCCACGCAGTCACAGGGGGAACGTACAAACCCCATATAAACAACACCCATAGTTAGGATCAAACCGCTGTAAGGTAGCAAATGTCACACGCAGACTGTCACACGCAGACTGTCAAGCGGTATAGTTGTACACTTATTTCGTAGTGTTTAGAGATACAGCATGGGAACAGGCCCTTTGGCCCATCGAGTCCGCACTGACCAATGATCACCCCTACACTAGTTCCAGATATCCTACTTTCACGTCCTACGCACTAGGGGCAATCTACAGAAGCCAATTAACATACAAACCTGCACGTCTTTGAGATGTGGGAGGAAGCCAAAGCACCTGGAGGAAACCCACATGGTCACAGGGAGAACGTACAGACAGCACGCACAGTCAGGATCGAACCCAGGTCTCTAGTGCTGTTAAGTAGCAACTCTATCACTGCGCCACTGTGTATATTTTCTAATATAGGGCAGTAAAATGCTTTGGGAGCAGCTTGGTGTAGGTGTGTGCATGGAGTGAGTGGACTGATTTCTTCAGAGCTCTGCTCTGGTTGTGCTCTGTCCACTCCTGATCAGTCTCTTGGAGGCACCAAGTGGTTTCTGGCTGGTGCTGTATGTCCCGCACCCACCCATGGAAAATAGTACTCCATCTCCCACCCCTTTCTCCCACCACCTTCCATTTCTCCCATCCCTTTCCCTTTCTCCCTCTGCCTTCCCTCCTCCCTCCTCCCTCCTCCTTCCCGTATCCCACCTGTTTTCTGCCACTATATGTTCTGAGTTGTGTTCTTTGTCTTTATGCCTCTATCGTTAGGTTCCAAGAGCCAGGTGTGAATCTGGATCCTAACTTCAGGCTCTTCCTGAGCTGCAAATCAGACCCGGCTTTTCCCATCTCCATTCTCCACGCTGGAATGAAGGTAAAGCACACAACCTATCACATGCGGACTGTCACACACGGACTGTCACACATGGACTGTCACACAAGGAATGTCACACGGACTGTCACACAAGGAATGTCACACACGGACTGTCACACAAGGAATGTCACACACGGACTGTCACACACAACCTATCACACACGGACTGTCACACACGGACTGTCACACACGGACTGTCACACACGGACTGTCACACACGGACTGTCACACACGGACTGTCACACACAACCTATCACACACGGACTGTCACACACGGACTGTCTCACGCGGACTGTCACACACGGACTGTCACACAAGGAATGTCACACACGGACTGTCACACACAACCTATCACACACGGACTGTCACACACGGACTGTCACACACGGACTGTCACACATGGACTGTCACACACGGACTGTCACACACGGACTGTCACACACGGACTGTCACACATGGACTGTCACACACGGACTGTCACACACGGACTGTCACACACAACCTATCACACACGGACTGTCACACACGGACTGTCACACACGGACCGACACACACGGACTGTCACACACGGACTGTCACACACGGACTGTCACACACAACCTATCACACACGGACTGTCACACACAGACTATCACACACAAACTGTCACACAGATCTGTCGCACACAATCTCGTCCATGTCGACCATCATGCTATTAACACTAATCCTATTTGCAAGCATTAAACCAATATCTCTCCACTCCTTTCCTATCTAAATGCCTTTTAAATGTTGTCATTGTATCTGCCTCCGCCTCCTCCTCTAGCAGCCTGTTCCATGTAACTTCCATCCTCTCCATGATTAACATGCCCCTCGGATCTCCTTTAAATTTCCCCCCTCTAACGCTAACCTGCGCCCTCTTCTAGTTCTAGACTCCTCTGACCTGTGAAAAAGATTCTGACCCTCTATCCTATGCTGAAGGATTCTATGATCTCCCCAAAGGTGTCACATTTATCATTCTCAGGCTGGATTTAATACAGGTTAAGAACAGTGAAGATCCCATCAACCTGTCCCATCACACACTCCCAGGGCAGGGACAGGAGAGGAGCTGTTCTGCTGGCGGGGAGGATTTGATGAACTTTTCGGAAGGTTTTGTTTGGCGGGGAGCAACAAAAGCAGTCAGTCTGAAGAAGGGTTTCGGCCCGAAACGTTGCCTATCTCCTTCGCTCCATAAATGCTGCTGCACCCGCTGAGTTTCTCCAGCATTTTTGTGTACCTTCGATTTTCCAGCATCTGCAGTTCCCTCTAAAAGACTTTGCAGTTCGAAGCTTTGTCGGACTGCGGAGACTTTCTTTGTTCAAAGATTCCTCTAATTAGTGAGGATTTGTCCATGTATCTGGAAAGTCATAGGAGCTGCAGTGGCTGGCGGAAGGCCAAGTTTCACTTGAACTGGTGGGAGCTGAGTCTGGAGCGGTGTTTGTGGTCAGTAAAGCCGGGGAGGCGACGGAGACCTGGGGAAGAAACCTCCGGAAGCTCCATTTTTGACGCCGGGAGGATTGGTACGGACATTCCTATCTTATCAGGAGGAGACTGCTTCTGTTGCTTTTCCAAGAAAGCCTTCACAAGACTATTTAACTGCTGCAAAAGAGTGGAGGTGCAGCAATAGCAGAAAGACTGCTTTGATTTATAAAGTACTGATACTTTGTGTTGTGCCATGCCCTAAAGATGGCGGCCCCTCAGAGTTATGCAGCTGTCGCACGGTCGGCAGTCTCCGAGACTGAGGGCCACGAGTTGATGGGGCGCACATATGGTGTAAAAATTTACATGCAGAGCAACCTGCCCTTTAAGGCCTTTCTAGATGTGCTGTGTGAGACTGTTGGCAAGAAAGCCATAGTCTCGGGCGCGGTGGTCAGTGGGAAGGTTGTTGTTCTACTAAAAACTGAACAGGCGGTGGCTCTGGCTCTGGAAAGGAGGGTAACAGCAGGTGGGAATTTCACGGCGGTGGACCCATGGGGGGGTCCCGTGTTGCCGGTCATTCTGTCCAACGTTCCCACTTTTGTTCCGGATGCGCTCCTGCTCCCACATGTAAGGAAGCTGGGGAGGTGCGGTCGGGGCTCACCAAAACTGTTGTACAGGTTTGACGATCCTGAGATGCAGCATATATATATGTTCAAGCGTCGCGTGTATATACAGTTGGCACAGGGGATGGACACGGAGGGGAGTTTTGATGTGGAGGTGGATGATTTCTCCTATCGCGTGTTCTGGAACGCGGGCCAAGTGCGTTGTCACGCTCTCAAAAAGGTGGGATATTTTCGCAGGAATTGTCCCAGGACCCGGGCTGCCAGTTCCACCACGGTGGCCCGGGAAAGCACTGCTGGTCCATCTGGGGCTGCTGGTTCTACCACGGTGGCCCGTGAAGGCTTTACTCCCCTACACCCCAGCCCCATCCCCCACCACCCCCATGTCCCGTACCTGTGACGGTGGATGCCGGTGAAGTACGTGGGGTGGGCGGGGAGGGTTGGGAGCGTCAGCGGGGGAGGAAAGTCAAGAAAAAGAAGAAATATGGAGCCGGGTCCCCTAGAAGAAGATCACAAGCGGGACCCCTGGCAGCAGATAAACTTGTGCTCGCCTCTGAGCCCAGCCCAGGGAAGCATCAGGACCCTAGGGTCCAAGGGGGGGTTGGAGAGGTTGAGCAGGTAGACGGTAGTGTGGAGGTAGAGGCTTCCACAATGGAGCTCACCGTACCACCGCACGCCAGTGGTTGGAAGAGGAGGAGGCATGGGTCCTCCGATACAGAGAAGGGCCCTGAAGTTCAGGGGCAACTTGAAGGGGGGCCTTCCCCTCCTGTTGAGGTGGAGGACCCAGGGCATGCTTCCTCTGAGGGGGAGGATGCCTCTGTAGTGCAGGGACCACCTGAGAGTGCCATACATGACCCTAGGGGGCTGTTCCCCCAGAGAGCGCATCTGCTGGTTTAGAGGATGACCAGGGGAAGCCTGAAGGGGGGACTTGGGTGTGGGGGTGGGTCCCCAGCCTGAGCTCCCTGTTGAAGTTACAAGCCCAGTTGAGGGGTGTGATGCCCCAATGGTTGAGGGAGCAGGGGAGACTCCGGTAACATCGCCCCCTGAGGGCCACAGTGAGGTTTTTCCCCTGGTGGTGGGGGATGGGACTCTCTGGGTGCTGGGGCGGGTACCCTGGGTGCGGAGGAGGGCAGGGTCGTTTCGGATCGTGTCCTTCGGACGGACTCTAGACAGGCCCGCTTACAGCAAGGCCCGAAGACTTCCTCCGACTTCACTGTTCCCAATCCGCTTACAGAGGGCGGTGGAAGCGTGCAGGAGACTGGCCAATTATCAGATAGCTTGCCGCAGTCAGAAGCACCGGTACCTGCCCCTGTCACTGATCCTGGGGGTGGGATGGTGACAGAGGAGGGATTGTGTGATGTGGCTGGAAAGCCCACCTCACAGGAGGGGTGAGCGAGTGGACTGAGAGTAGCAACCTTCCGGACTCGGACTCGGACATTGAGTGCGAGGAGGAGGGGTACGCGGAGTCCGTCGACAGTGAGTTGATGGACTGCCCCACCCGCGGTCCCGTGTCTCGACTTGTCGAAGTCTGGGAACTTCGGAAGTCTTAAAGGACACTAGAGGGAGTAGGAACAAGGTGGATTTGGCTGTCGACCGCTGGTCGGACCTGAGGGCGCCCATTTATGCCATCCTTCAGAAGAAGGGGAATGAGGCGGGGCTAATAAGAAATGAGCGGCGCCAGTTCCAAGAGCTTTTTAAGGCCCTAAAGAGAGGGCAGAAGGCTAGGGCGGCTCCACTCTTTCATCGGGGGCTGGTAAAAGATCTAGTGTACACTCAAAATGAAGCTCACTATAGCCAGCCTTAATATCAATAGGGGCAGAGGGTCTCTCCGTAGGTATCACCATCTCTCAGTGCTCAGGGACGGGAGGTATGCGGTGAGCTTCCTGCAGGAAACACACACGGTGGCTAGTGATGAACCCACCTGGCTGCTGGAGTGGGAAGGGGGAGTCTACATGAGCCATCTCAGCTCCAATTCGAGTGGAGTGGCTTTCCTGTTGTTCCTGTCTTTCCAACCGGAGATCCTCAAAGGTGCAGGACATTGTACCAGGCCGTTTGCGGTATCTGGCCGTGCGCTTGGATGGCGTGCCGTTACACTTCATTTATGTGTACGCCCCCAAGATCGGCGCAATGCAGACGCGCTTAAAAAGGGAAGTGACCACGCTGTTGAACACTATCGACCGTGGGGAGTGTGTTGTCCTTGGGGGAGATTTTAATTGTACCCTCGAGGCGAGAGATCGCTCTTGAATTCAGCATGACCCGGCTGCAGTAAAGAATTTAAGGGAGATGGTGGACTCTTTTGAGCTGGTAGATGCTTGACGGAATTCCCATCCCGACTCTAACGCCTTCTCGTACAGGTTTGAGGGGGGTGGTTCCTGTATTGACTGTTTTACGTGTCCTAAGTCTCCTGTGTTTCGGCAGCCTCCATGCAGCCGGCGCCATGCTCGGACCATTG
>JAXLNO010000279.1:0-67500 GCA_038087875.1 Malacoraja senta | reverse complement strand
GGGGGAGCCCAGAACCAGGGGCCACACACACACAGTTTAAGAATAAGGGGTCGGCCATTTAGAACGGAGACGAGGAAACACTTTTTCTCACAGAGAGTGGTGAGTCTGTGGAATTCCTCTGCCTCAGTGGGCGGTGGAGGCCGGATCTCTGGATACTTTCAAGAGAGAGCTAGATAGGGCTCTTAGAGATAGCGGAGTCAGGGGATATGGGGAGAAGTCAGGAACGGGGTACTGATTGAGGATGATCAGCCATGATCACATTGAATGGCGGTGCTGGCTCGAAGGGCCAAATGGCCTCTACTCCTGCACCTATTGTCTCTTGTCTATTATCACCCCTCATCCTCCTGCGCTCCATGGAATAGAGTCCCAGCCTGCCGCAACCTCTCCCTGTAGCTCAGTCGAGTACTGGCAACATCCTCGTAAATCATCCTGCACATTCCAGCTTTGGTGACATCTCTGTATACATTCAAGATCAAGGTTCCGTATACATTTCAAGATCCTCCTCCATGTCTACAAAGCCCTCAACGGGCTTGCTCCCACCTACATCAAAAGTCTTCTCACCCACCACTCCTCCTCCAGGTCCCTCAGATCGGCCGACTTGGGTTGCTGAACATCCCGCGTGTCTAGGCATAAGCTCAGGGGCGACCGGGCCTTTGTGGTTGCAGCCCCTAGACTGTGGAACAACATCCCCCTTCCCATCAGAACTGCCCCCTCCATCGACTCCTTTAAGTCAAGACTAAAGACTTATCTCTACTCCCAAGCCTTTCCTGACGTCCTCTGAGCGAGGGCTACATGTATATATGTATGTAGTTTGTTTGTTTATACTATTCTTATAACAAATGTAAAGCACTTTGGCCAACGAGAGTTGTTGTTTAAATGTGCTCGAGAAATAAATGTGACTAGGACTAGACTTGACTCGGCTAGAATTCCAGGGGCCGTGAACCTTTCTTATAAGTTCAGACTTTTATCCGCGTCACGAGAAAAATACTCTCGCAATTTTGCCACAGATGTGGAAACATAGAAATTAGGTGCAGGAGTAGAGGCCATTCGGCCCTTCCAGCCAGCACCGCCATCCAATGTGATCACGGCTGATCATCCACAATCAGTACCCCATTCCTGCCTTTCTCCCCGTATCCCCTTCATTCCGTTAGCCCCAAGAGCTAAATCTAACTCTCTCTTGAAAACATCCAGTGAATCGGCCTCCACTGCCGTCTGTGGCAGAGAATTCCACAGATTCACACAACTCTCTGGGTGGGAAAGTTTCTCCTCGTCTCAGTCCTAAATGGCCACAGATTCACACAACTCTCTGGGTGGAAAAAGTTTCTCCTCATCTCAGTCCCAAATGGCCACAGATTATAACAATATTAAAATACATAATATTATAAAAATGAACTGCAGATGGTGGTTTATACCAAAGACAGACACAGAGTGCTGGAGTAACTCAGCGGGTCAGGCAGCATCTGTGGAGAACATGGATAGGTGGCGTTTCGGGTCAGGACCCTTCTTCAGACTCCTTGGAACATTTAGGCTTTGGAGAAACAGCGCGGAAACAGGCCCTTCGCCCACCGAGTCCGTGCCGACCAGCGATCGCCCGTACACGAACACTATCCTATACACTAGGGACACTTTTACCGAAGGCAGACCTGCACGTCTTTGGAGTGCGGGAGGAAACCAACGAAAGGTCACGGGGAGAACGTGCAACTCCGTACAGACAGCACCCGTGGTCGGGATGGAACCCGGGTCTCTGGCGCTGTGAGGCAGCAACTCTACCGCTGCACCATCGTGAAGCTGACATTCTTCAGACGATGTATATATATATATATATGTGTGTGTTATGTGTGTATATATGTTATATATGTGTGTGTGTGTATATATATGTGTGTGTGTACTATATATATATGTGTGTGTGTATATATGTGTGTGTGTGTGTATATATATATGTGTGTATATATGTGTGTGCGTGTATATATATGTGTGTGTGTATATATGTGTGTATATATATGTGCGTATATATATGTGTGTGTGTGTATATATATATATGTGCGTATATATGTGTGTGCGTGTATATATTTGTGTGTGTGTATATATGTGTGTGTGTATATATATGTGTGTGTGTATATATGTGTGTGTATATATATGTGTGTGTATATATATATATGTGTTGTGGAGAAGTTTAAAGCAGGGTTAGGTTATAAACAAATATCCCAAGCTTTGAACATCTCACGGAACACTGTTCAATCCATCTTCCGAAAATGGAAAGAGTATGCACAACTGCAAACCTAGCAAGACATGGCCGTCCACCTAAACTGACAGGCCGGGCAAGGAGAGCATTGATCAGAGAAGCAGCCAAGAGGCCCATGGTAACTCTGGAGGAGCTGCAGAGATCCACAGCTCAAGTGGGAGAATCTGTCCACAGGACAACTATTAGTCGTGCATTCCACAAATCGGGCCTTTATGGAAGAGTGGCAAGAAGAAAGCCATTGTTGAAAAAAAGCCATAAGAAGTCCCGTTTGCAGTTTGCCACAAGCCATGTGGGGACACAGCAAACATGTGGAGGAAGGTGCTCTGGTCAGATGAGACCAAAATTGAAGTTTTTGGCCTAAATGCAAAACGCTATGTGTGGCGGAAACCTAACACTGCACATCACCCTGAACACACCATCCCCACTGTGAAACATGGTGGTGCAGCATCATGCTGTGGGGATGCTTTTCTTCAGCAGGGACAGGGAAGCTGGTCAGAGTTGATGGAAGATGGATGGAGCCAAATACAGGGCAATCTTGGAAGAAAACCTGTTAGAGTCTGCAAAAGACTTGAGACTGGGGCGGAGGTTCACCTTCCAGCAGGACAACGACCCTAAACATACAGCCAGAGCTACAATGGAATGGTTTAGATCAAAGCATATTCATGTGTTAGAATGGCCCAGTCAAAGTCCAGTCCTAAATCCAATTGAGAATATCTGGCAAGACTTGAAAATTGCTGTTCACAGATGCTCTCCATCCAATCTGACTGAGCTTGAGCTATTTTGCAAAGAAGAATGGGCAAAAATGTCAGTCTCTAGATGTGCAAAGCTGGTAGAGACATACCCCAAAAGACTTGCAGCTGTAATTGCAGCGAAGGTGGTTCTACAAAGTATTGTCTCAGGGGGGCTGAATACTTTTGCACGCGACACTTTTCAGTTTTTTATTGTAAAAAAATTTGAAAACCATGTATCATTTTCCCTTCCACTTCACAATTATGCACCACTTTGTGTTGGTCTATCACATAAAATCCCAATAAAATACATTTACGTTGTGGTTGTAACGTGACAAAATGTGGAAAAGTTCAAGGGCTATGAAAACTTTTGCAAGCCACTGTACCAATAGACATGATTAATGTAGTCACCCCAATGGCATCCCTTAAACCCGTGCCCTCTGGTCCTCGATTCCCCTACTCTGGGCAAGAGACTCTGTGCGTCTGTCTACCCGATCTATTCCCCTGGTGATTTTGTACACCTCTATAGATCATCCCTCATCCTCCTGCGCTCCAAGGAATAGTGTCCCAGCCCTGCCCCAACCTCTCCCTGTAGCTCAGCCCCTCGAGTCCGGCAAACATCCTCGTAAATCTTCTCCCGCGCCCTTCCAAACTCGACGACATCTTTCCCGTAACGCGGTGCCCAGAACTGAACACAATACCCTAATACAGCACAGAAACAGGCCCTTCTCTCCCCCCTTTCGCTCTCTCTCCCCCTTTTTCTCTCTCCACCACTCTAGCCCCTCCTTTCTCTCCCCCCTTTGTCTCTCCCCCTCTCTCTCTCCTCCCTTCTTTCTGTCTCTCCCCCTCTCTATCTCCCCCTTATTTCTGTCTCTCCCCATCTCTCTCTCCCCCCTTCTTTCACTCTCTCCCCCCTTCGCCCTCTCCCCCTTTCTCTCCCCCTCTCTCTCTCTCCGCCTCTCTAGCCCCCCCTTTCTCTCCCCTTTGTCTCTCTCCCCTCTCTCTCTCCCCCCTTCTTTCTGTCTCTCCCCCTCTCTCATAGATACATAGATACATAGAAAATAGGTGCAGGAGTAGGCCATTCGGCCCTTCGAGCCTGCACCGCCATTCAATATGATCATGGCTGATCATCCAACTCAGTATCCCGTACCTGCCTTCTCTCCATACCCCCTGATCCCTTTAGCCACAAGGGCCACATCTAACTCCCTCTTAAATATAGCCAATGAACTGGCCTCAACTACCCTCTGTGGCAGAGAGTTCCAGAGATTCACCACTCCCTGTGTGAAAAAGTTTTTCCTTTGCCACCAAAGTGGATAACCTCACATTTATCCACATTATACTGCATCTGCCAAACATTTGCCCACTCACCCAGCCTATCCAAGTCACCTTGCAGTCTCCTAGCATCCTCCTCACAGCGAACACTGCCCCCCAGCTTAGTGTCATCCGCAAACTTGGAGATGTTGCTTTCAATTCCCTCGTCCAGATCATTAATATAAATTGTAAATAGCTGGGGTCCCAGCACTGAGCCTTGCGGTACCCCACTAGTCACTGCCTGCCATTGTGAAAAGGACCCGTTTACTCCTACTCTTTGCTTCCTGTTTGCCAGCCATTTCTCTATCCACATCAATACTGAACCCCCAATACCGTGTGCTTTAAGTTTGTATACTAATCTCTTATGTGGGACCTTGTCAAAAGCCTTCTGAAAGTCCAGATACAACACATCCACTGGTTCTCCCCTATCCACTCTACTAGTTACATCCTCGAAAAATTCTATAAGATTCGTCAGACACGATTTACCTTTCGTAAATCCATGCTGACTTTGTCCAATGATTTCACCAATTTCCAAATGTGCTGCTATCCCATCTTTAATAACTGACTCTAGCAGTTTCCCCACTACCGATGTTAGACTAACTGGTCTGTAATTCCCCGTTTTCTCTCTCCCTCCCTTCTTAAAAAGTGGGGTTACGTTTGCTACCCTCCAATCCTCAGGAACTACTCCAGAATCTAAAGAGTTTTGAAAAATTATCACTAATGCATCCACTATTTCTGGAGCTACTTCCTTAAGTACTCTGGGATGCAGCCTATCTGGCCCTGGTGATTTATCGGCCTTTAATCCATTCAATTTACCCAACACCACTTCCCGACTAACCTGGATTTCACTCAGTTCCTCCATCTCCTTTGACCCGTGGCCCCCTGCTGTTTCCGGCAGATTATTTATGTCTCCCTTAGTGAAGACGGAACCAAAGTAGTTATTCAATTGGTCCGCCATATCCTTGTTCCCCATGATCAATTCACCTGTTTCTGACTGCAAGGGACCTACATTTGTTTTAACTAATCTCTTTCTCTTCACATATCTATAAAAACTTTTGCAGTCGGTTTTTATGTTCCCTGCCAGTTTCCTTTCATAATCTATTTTCCCTTTCCTAATTAAGCCCTTTGTCCTCCTCTGCTGGTCTCTGAATTTCTCCCAGTCCTCTGGTATGCTGCTTTTTCTGGCTAATTTGTACGCATCAACTTTTGCTTTGATGCTATCCCTGATTTCCCTTGTTATCCACGGATGCACTACCTTCCCTGATTTACTCTTTTGCCAAACTGGGATGAACAATTTTTGTACTTCATCCATGCAGTCTTTAAATGCCTTCCATTGCATCTCCACCGTCAACCCTTTTAGAACTAATTGCCAGTCAATCTTGGCCAATTCACGTCTCATACCCTCAAAGTTACCTTTCTTTAAGTTCAGAACCGTTGTTTCTGAATTAACAATGTCACTCTCCATCCTAATGAAGAACTCAACCATATTATGGTCACTCTTGCCCAAGGGGGGACGCACAACAAGTCTGCTAACTAACCCTTCCTCATTACTCAATATCCAGTCTAGAATAGCCTGCTCTCTCGTTGGTTCCTCTACATGTTGGTTTAGATAACTATCCCTCATACATTCCAAGAAATCCTCTTCCTCAGCACCCCTGCCAATTTGATTCACCCAATCTATATGTAGATTGAAGTCACCCATTATAACTGTTTTGCCTTTGTTGCACGCATTTCTAATTTCCTGTTTGATGCCATTCCCAACTTCACTACTACTGCTAGGTGGCCTGTACACAACACCCACCAGCATTTTCTGCCCCTTAGTGTTTCGCAGCTCTACCCATACCGATTCCACATCCTCCAAGCTAATGTCCTTCCTTTCCACTGCGTTAATGTCCTCTCTAACCAGCAACGCTACCCCACCTCCTTTTCCTTTCTCTCTATCCCTCCTGAATATTGAATATCCCTGGATGTTCAGCTCCCAGCCTTGGTCACCCTGGAGCCATGTCTCCGTGATCCCAACTATATCATAATCATTAATTGCTATCTGCACGTTCAACTCATCCACCTTATTACGAATGCTCCTTGCATTGAGACACAAAGCCTTCAGGCTTGTTTTTACAATGCTCTTACCCCTTATACAATTATGTTGAAAAGTGGCTCTTTTTGATTTTTGCCCTGGATTTGTCTGCCTGCCACTTTTAATTTTCACCTTGCTACCTATTGCTTCCGCCCGCATTTTACACCCCTCTGTTTCTCTGCTCACCCATTTAAGAACCCCACCACCTCTTATTCTCTGTTTATTATTGTTTTCTTCTTTCCCCCCTACATGTTGGGACTGAGTGCTTTCCTTCTCTGCCTCCTGCCTCACACACTGTCTAATAGCATTCTCTATTTGAGTCCCTCCCCCAACCATTCTAGTTTAAAGTCTCCCCAGTAGTCTTTCAGATCTCCCCGCCAGGATATCGGTCCCCCTCAGGTTCAAGTGCAACCCATCCTTTTTGTACAGGTCGAAACTTCCACAAAAGAGGTCCCAATGATCCAGAAATTTGAATCCCTGCCCTCTGCACCAGTCCTTCAGCCACGCATTTATCCACCACCTCGCTCCATTACTACTCTCACTGTCGCGTGGCACAGGCAGTAATCCCGAGATTGTTACCTTTGCTGTCCTTCTCTTTAACTCCCCTCCTAACTCCCTAAATTCTCCTTTCAGGACCTCTTCTCTTTTTTTACCTATGTCATTGGTACCTATATGTATCACGACCTCGGGCTCCTCTCCCTGCCCTTTCAGGATGTCTTGGACACGTTGAGACACATCACAGACCCTGGCACCAGGGAGGCAAGCTACCATCCGGGTCTCCCGACTGCGTCCACAGAATCGCCTGTCTGACCCCCTAACTATAGAGTCCCCTATTAATATTGCCCTCCTCTTCTTTTCCTTACCCTTCTGAGCAACAGGACCGGTCTCTATACCGGAGGCCCGGCCGCTGTCGCTACCCCCAGGTAGGCTGTCCCCCCCAACAGTGCTCAAACAGGAGTACTTATTGTCAAGGTGTACAGCCACCGGGGTACTCTCTAGTCCCTGCCTGTGCCCCTTGCCTCTCCAACCGTGATCCACTTGCCTGCCTCCTGTGGCGTTGGAGTGACCACATCCCTGTAACTCCTCTCAATGACTTCCTCGCTCTCCCTGACCAGACGGAGATCATCGAGCTGCTGCTCCAGGTTCCTAATACGGTCCATTAGGAGCCCCATCTCGATACACCTGGCGCAGATGTGGACGTCTGGAGGGCTATCAGACTCCATGACTTCCCACATCTGACATCCAAAGCTCCACGTTGGTGACGTGGAGCTTTGGTGACGTGAAGATGAAGATGAACCGGCGCCGACATCCGGACCCTGGTGAGAGAAAGATGGAGACAGAGAGAGAGAGAGGGAGGGAGAGAGAGAGAGGGACACAGAGAGAGACAGAGAGAGAGAGAGGAAGAGAGAGAGACAGAGACAGAGACAGAGAGAGGGAGAGGGAGAGAGAGACAGAGAGAGAGAGAGAGACATATAAACTGACAGAGAGAGACAGAGAGTCTGAGATTGAGATGGAGAGACAGACACAGAGAGAGATACAGAAAGAGAGAGAGAGAGACAGACAGACAGTCAGTGACAGGGTGACACAGACAGAGCGTGAGAGAGAGAGAGAGATACAGAGAGAAACAGAGAAACAGAGTGAGAGACAGAGAGTGAGAAAGAGGGAGAAACACAGAGAGAGAGTGAGAGAGAGAGAGTGAGACCAAGGCTGACCAAGGCTGGGAGCTGAACATCCAGGGTTATTCAATATTCAGGAGGGATAGACAGAAAGGAAAAGGAGGTTGGGTAGCGTTGCTGGTTAGAGAGGAGATTAATGCAATAGAAAGGAAGGACATTAGCTTGGAGGATGTGGAATCGATATGGGTAGAGCTGCGAAACACTAAGGGGCAGAAAACGCTAGTGGGAGTTGTGTACAGGCCACCTAACAGTAGTAGTGGAGTTGGGGATGGCATCAAACAGGAAATTAGAAATGCGTGCAACAAAGGTAAAACAGTTATAATGGGTGACTTCAATCTCATATAGATTGGGTGAATCAAATTGGCAGGGGTGCTGAGGAAGAGGATTTCTTGGAATGTATGTCTTGTTGTGCGTGGCCCCTTGGCAAGAGTGACCATAATATGGTTGAGTTCTTCATTAGGATGGAGAATGACATTGTTAATTCAGAAACAAGGGTTCTGAACTTAAAGAAAGGTAACTTTGAGGGTATGAGACGTGAATTGGCCAAGATAGACTGGCAATTCATTCTTAAAGGGCTGACGGTGGATATGCAATGGAAGGCATTTAAAGACCGCATGGATGAACTACAACAATTGTTCATCCCAGTTTGGCAAAAGAATAAATCAATGAAGGTCATGCATCCATGGATAACAAGGGAAATCAGGGATAGTATCAAAACAAAAGATGAAGCATACTGGGAGAAATTCAGTCCAGCAGAGGAGGACATAGAAACATAGAAACATAGAAATTAGGTGCAGGAGTAGGCCATTCGGCCCTTCGAGCCTGCACCGCCATTCAATATGATCATGGCTGATCATCCAACTCAATATCCCGTACCTGCCTTCTCTCCATACCCTCTGATCCCTTTAGCCACAAGGGCCACATCTAGCTCCCTCTTAAATATAGCCAATGAACTGGCCTCGACTACCCTCTGTGGCAGAGAGTTCCAGAGATTCACCACTCTCTGTGTGAAAAAAGTTCTTCTCATCTCGGTTTTAAAGGATTTCCCCCTTATCCTTAAGCTGTGACCCCTTGTCCTGGACTTCCTCAACATCGGGAGCAATCTTCCTGCATCTAGCCTGTCCAACCCCTCAAGAATTTTGTAAGTTTCTATAAGATCCCCTCTCAATCTCCTAAATTCTAGAGAGTATAAACCAAGTCTATCCAGTCTTTCTTCATAAGACAGTCCTGACATCCCAGGAATCAGTCTGGTGAACCTTCTCTACACTCCCTCTATGGCAATAATGTCCTTCCTCAGATTTGGGACAAAGGGCTTAATTAGGAAAGGGAAAATAGATTATGAAAGAAAACTGGCAGGGAACATAAAAACTGACTGCAAAAGCTTTTATAGATATGTGAAGAGAAAAAGATTAGTTAAAACAAATGTAGGTCCCTTGCAGTCAGAAACAGGTGAATTGATCATGGGGAACAAGGACATGGCAGACTACTTTGAATTGAATAACTACTTTGGTTCTGTCTTCGCAAAGGAAGACATAAATAATTTGCCGGAAATAGCAGGGGACCGGGGGGTCAAATGAGATAGAGGAACTGAGTGAAATCCAGGTTAGTCGGGAAATGGTGTTAGGTAAATTGAATGGATTAAAGGCCGATAAATCCCCAGAGCCAGATAGGCTGCATCCCAGAGTGCTTAAGGAAGTAGCCCCAGAAATAATGAATGCATTAGTGATAATTTGTCAAAAGTCTTTAGATTCTGGAGTAGTTCCTGAGGATTGGAGGGTAGCTAATGTAACCCCACTTTTTAAAAAGGGAGGGAGAGAGAAAATGGGGAATTACAGAGCAGTTAGTCCAACATCGGTAGTGGGGAAACTGCTAGAGTCAGTTATTAAAGATGGGATAGCAGCACATTTGGCAAGTGGTGAAATCATTGGACAAAGTCAGCATGGATTTATGAAAGGTAAATCATGTCTGACGAATCTTATAGAATTTTTCGAGGATGTAACTACTAGTGGATAATGGAGAAACCAGTGGATGTGTTATATCTGGACTTTCAGAAGGCTTTCGACAAGATCCCACATAAGAGATTAGTATGCAAACTTAAAGCACACGGTATTGGGGGTTCAGTATTGATGTGGATAGAGAACTGTCTGGCAGACAGGAAGCAAAGAGTAGGAGTAAACGGGTCCTTTTCAGAATGGCAGGCAGTGACTAGTGGGGTACCGCAAGGCTCAGTGCTGGGACCCCAGCTATTTACAATATATATTAATGATTTGGACGAGGGAATTGAATGCAACATCTCCAAGTTTGCGGATGACACGAAGTTGGGGGGCAGTGTTAGCTGTGAGGAGGATGCTAGGAGGCTGCAAGGTGACTTGGATAGGTTTGGTGAGTGGGCAAATGCATGGCAGATGCAGTATAATGTGGTTAAAAGTGAGGTTATCCACTTTGGTGGCAAGAACAGGAAAGTAGACTATTATCTGAATGGTGGCCGATTAGGAAAAGGGGAGATGCAACGAGAACTGGGTGTCATGGTACACCAGTCATTGAAAGTAGCCATGCAGGTGCAGCAAGCAGTGAAGAAAGAGAATGGTATGTTAGCCTTCATAGCAAAAGGATTTGAGTATAGGAGCAGGGAGGTTCTACTGCAGTTGTACAGGGCCTTGGTGAGACCACACCTGGAGTCTGATTGTCCCCAGCACCGCCCGCCCGCCTGGAGGACCGGCCTGGAGGACCACGGGCGCTCGGCTCACCCCGCCTGGAGGACCACGGGCACTCGGCTCACCATAGCACGGGGGAGCGCGGACCCACCCGGGGGAGACGAGTCGGAAGTGAGCGCGCAGGGCCTCAGCCTGGAAATGACGTCACGGCCGCGCTGCCTGCCTTCCACGCGCGGTGATGACGACAGCGGTGAGGGTGAAGCATGCGCAGCAGTAGAGTTGCTGCCTGACGGACACAATGATGGATCCCTCCCCCCACCCCCACCCCCACCCTCCCCCACTACCGGGCTGTCTTGTCTCTTCTCCCCGTCACTTTCAGCCCACGACATCCACATACACAATATTAGAGGCGCTCCACGCCTTCATCCCCCTCCCTCTCACACACCCCTCACACGCCCTCCTCACCACCCCTCACCCCCCTCACACGCCTCCCTCCAACCACTCCCCTCACCCCCCCTCACACATCCCCCCTAACCCATCCTTACGCACCACCCCCTTTCACACACCTCCTCACCCCCTCTCACCCCCCACCCTCCCCTCCCGCACCCATCATCCCTCACGGCACTCAACACGCCCTCTCGCCCCCTCACCCCATTCACCCCCTTTACCCCCTCACAACCTCCTCCCTCATCCCCCTCAAATCGCTCCACACCCTCCTCACCCCTCCCCGTTCACCCTCACACCCCCCTATTCCCCCCTCACCCACCTCATTGCTCACCCACCTCCCCATCTCACCCCCCAGACCCCCTCACCACCCTCATCCCCCTTCATCCCCTTACCCACTCACCCCCCTTTCACCTGGCTCAACCCTTCTCGACCCCCTGCCCCATCACCCGACCCCCGCCCCTCACCTCCTCATCCACTCACCCCCTCACCCACCCTTCCCACCCCTTCAAACCCACCGCATCTCCCCTCCGCTCCTCACCCCCTAACGACCCTCCTCACCCCCCTTCACCCTACTCACCCCCTCACCCCCCTTTCCCCCTCACCCCATCCCCTCCTCACCCCTCACCCCCCTCAACCCCCTCACTTCCCCATCCCCTCACCCCTTCAACCCCACTCCCCCTTAACCCCACCCACACCCCCACTCACCCAACCCCCCACTCACCCCCTCCCATACTCACCGCTCCCCCTCACCCCCTCCCCTCTCAACCTCTCCCACACACCCACCCCCCTTACCCCCTCTCGCCTCCCCTTTGCCCCCTCAGGTTGAACCGGACGTGCCTCATGAGGGGGTGGGTCGGGGCTCAGGCCAGGCAGCATCTGTGGAGAAAAGGGGATGTTTCTTTGGTCACGACCCTTCTTCTGCAGACCTGAAACGTGGCCCTATCCACGTTGAGCATAGATACTGCCTGACCTGTTATGTTACTCCAACACTCTGTGTCTTTTTGTGTATGAACAGCATCTGCAGTTCCTTGTGTCTGCCAAAGATAGGCACAAAGTGCTGGGGGAAATATGGGCAACGTTTCAGGTTTCGGTCATTTGGCTACTTGTCGATGTTGTGAGTGTGTTGGTGAGTGTAAGTGTGTGGGTGAGGGAGTGTGTGGGAGAGAGTGTAAGGGAGTGTGTGGGTGAGGGAGTGTGTGGGTGAGTGTGTGAGGCAGTGTGTGGGTGAAGGTGTGTGTGGGTGAGGAAATGTGGGGTGGGTGAGAGTGCGTGAGAGAGAGGGAGTATGTGGGAGTGTGCGTGAGTGTGGGTATGGGTGTGTGTGTGTGTATGTGGGTGAGGCGGTGTGTGTGTGTGTGGGTGGGAGTGGGTGTGGGAATTTGTGAGAAGGTGGGTGAGGCGGTGTGGGTGTGTGGGCGAGTGAATGTGGGTGTGGGATGAATGTGAGTGTGTGGGTATTTGTCGGTGTGGGTATGTGGGAGTGAGTGTGTGTGTGTGGGTGTGGGGGTCTAGAGATGTGTGTGTGGGAGTGGGTAAGTGTGTGGGTAAGTGGGCATGAGTGGGTGAGTGTGTGGGAGTGGCTGTAAGTGGGTGTGTGTGTGTGTGTAGGCATGAGTGGGGTTGTGTGTGGGGGGTGTGCGTGTATGTGTGGGTATGTGAGGGAGTGTGGGTGTGTGTGTGTGCGGGTGTGTGTGGGAATGGGTAAGTGTGTGAGTGTATGGGCATAAGTGGGTTTGTGTGAGTGTGTGTGGGTATGTGTTTGTGTGGGTTTGTGTGGGTATGTATGAGTGTGTGGGTGAGTGTGTGTGGGTATGTGTGAGTGTGTGGAGGTGAGTGGGTGAGTGTGTCAGTGCACCCGTGCAATATTTTGTTATTATTAAATTAAATATATGTGTTATTGTACTAGTTATGCACTGGATGTAGTGATAGGCTATAATCTTGTTTGACCCTCTGGGAGACTAGCTTCCCCCCCCCCCTCCCCCCCAACAAGCAAAACCTGAAGTGACGTCCCTGTTTGACACTCCGGCACCTACAGAATGAGCACTGCAACACTGGGAGCGCGGGAACTTACACCTCAGTTTGCTCCAGGCTATCAAGTTGAGGGTTTCCATGACATATTGAAATCACAATAGCATTTCCATCCTTCCCATTAATGTGGTTGCATAAAACATTATGATTTTGTTGGTTAACCTTGATTGGTGGCTACAAGTTTTGTTTTGAATTTCTTCCATTTGTTTTACTTAAGTTCTTTTTTGAGTTCATTAAATTGATAAAACTGACATTTCTTTATGTTTTTCTACAGCCTGCAAAAATGTGCCAAATATATAATGTGGCCCTCATGGAGAAATGTTTGGAGGCCCCTGTTGTAAGGTATAATTTAACAACATTACAGTATAAATTAAGGGTAAAAAAGCAAGCAAATGGTGTCATTTCAAGGTATAATTATCAAAAATGTCCTGTGTAAAGGGTACTTCTCTCTAATTAGAGTAAACAAGCAAGGAACAGGTATCATGTTACAAGGAGGTGTAGGTGGAATATAAAATATTTGCAATATGACAAGTGTAAACAAGCAAGGTCATTTTAAGGTATGATTATCACACATTTCGTGTGTAAATTAAGAAGTGACAAGCAAGTAAAGTGTGTTATTTTCAGCTACAATAAATTACAGTATAGATTTAGGGTCAATAGGCAAGAAAATGGTGTCATTTAAAGTGCAATTACCACATTTTTCAGGACCCCAATCTCTCTTCCTCCTTTTTCAGTTTTTTCCTGTCTCACGCCTGATGACTAGAGGTCAGTGCGACAGGCCTGTAATCTTTAAGACCAGCAATCCTTGTCTTTTTGGGTACAGGGACAATGGTGCAGACTTTGAAGCAGTTAGGGACAGTACAGGTTTGCAGGGACTGGTTGAAAAGCAGTTTTCCATTATCTTGGTTTCAGATTGAATAACTAAGAGATGAGAAAATGGACCATCACTGCTCTAATGAAGTGCGAATATAGACAAGTTAACCATCTTGTGTGTAATTAATTATTATGTGGTTTAGTGTCATTCTGTGCAACATGGACTAATGGATTGACTGATCACCTTCTCAGATTTCCCTGAAAATCAGTGCCTGTAACACAACAGAAAACAAGGTCTCAACTCCAAATTGCAATGGGCCTTTGGCAAATTTTCGAGCTATATCAATGGTTCATAACTTCGAAGGAACTATGAGTTGAAAGTTGATTTTTCTGCTGTGTTCTTTGTACCAGAGGTGTGCAAAATATGATTTTCAATCAAATCTGAGATGGCGACCAGCCGACCTTCTTACTTGCTGTTATTTGGTACAGAATCAAATCATCCAATACCAAGCAATTTATGTACAAGTCTCCGATAAACCATCAATGTTTACTGAATTTTGGTCCTTGGAAATGGGATTTTTGGACCTTGAAAGTCTTTGAATTTATAGCTGTTCCAAGTGTACGCACCCTTGGTATGAGAAATAAAGTGGATGAGCTTGAGGCTCCGTTAGAAATTGGCAAGTATAATGTCATGGGAATTAGAGACATGGCTGCAAGAGGACCAGGGCTGGGAACTGAATATTCAGGGGTATACGTACGCTCGAAAAGACAGACAGACAGGTGGGCAGAGAGGGTGGGGTAGCTCTGTTGGTGAGGAATGAAATTCAGTCCCTTACGAGGGATGACATAGAATTAGGAGATGTGGAGTCAGTACGGATAGAACTGAGGCCCGGACCAGCGAAACTGCCGCCCGCAGACGCCGACTCTCACCGCCTCCCCGGGCGTGGCCACTGTCGCCGACCTTCACTGTCACCACGACCACCGATGCTGCTGCCCGTATCTCTACTCCAGCCCCCCCCCCAACGGGCCTCCACCAGCGACTCCGCCCGCCGACCCTCCCTCGTCTCTCCATCGGCCACCAGCGGGCCAGAGCCATCACCTCACCAGAGTTCCCGGCTCAGCACCAGGCCCACAACCTCCACCATGCAGACAGCACGTGGTCTGTCTCTGCTGGGTCCTAGTGCTCCCATCCCCCTACAGGGAGTGTAGTGATGGGTCTTCCCCTTCCCCCTCTTATAATCAGGTTACCTCGACCACACACCTGCTAGATAAAATTCCCCACTTTATTATAGGGAGGTTGCACGGCAGTCAGGTCACGACCCGTGACCCGTACTGTTGCCACGCTACGCCAACTGGAGTACATACGATGAACTTCAGGTAAACACTTACCATTGTTTCCAGCGTAGTGGGCCCGTTAAAAACCGCCGCCATGGCCAATGTTTGCGCTGTAAATAATCATGGAAATCGGGGTAAGCGTGAGAGACATTTATCCTACTTCAGAATTCCATAAGTGAGGAGAAATGACGGTAGATAGAAGCAACAGCTGAAGGGACAACAGTAGCTAAAGTGATTGGCGGACATTGGCCGTGCAAATATCAAGATTGAAAATATTGGGAATTAACACGTTTGCTCACTGCATTTCATCAACAGTAAGGCATTATTTGTGTTTTTGCTTGATTCCTTTGGTATCTAAAAAGTTTCACAAGTGATAAATCTGGCTCTAAAATTTTAAAAACGCCCATGGTTCTCAAGTGGGTTTTTACATACAAAACGAAAACACTTCTGAAGCAAAATTTATCCTTCAAAAAATGGCAAACCGCACATGGGTTTTGAATTACATTTGACTCAGATGCAAGCCAAGGAATGGCATACTTGTTAGCTGTTAATTGGACATAATCAACCTCAGCAAATTGACAATATCCTATTGGAAGGGAGTGGGTGTTTAAGCTGTCAGAACATTTTATTATTTGCCAAAATATACATCTCAATACCATAATGATAGAAAACTTACTTTTCCACACACCACTTGTAAGTCTGGAGATTTTTTTAATGATAAATTTAGCTTCAGAAGCATTTTCTTTTTGCATGTAAAAACCCACTTCAGAACCATGAGCGATTTTACAATTTTACAGCCAGATTCATCACTTCTGAAACGTTTTAGATAGCAAATGAATAAAGAAAAACATACATAATACCTTACTGTTGATGAAATGCAGTGAGCAAAGGTGATGATTCCCAATATTTTCCAATTTGATATCTGCATGGCCAATGTTTGCCAAGCACTTTAACTGTTGTTGTCCCTTTAGCTCTCGCTTCTCTTTACCTTCATTTCGTTTCACTTTTGGAATTCTGCAGTAGGATAGATGTCTCTCACGGTTACCCCGATTTCCACAATTATTTACAGCGCAAAAATTCAACATTTTGGCGGTTTTTAACAGGTGGGAAAGTACGCGTTTCTTGCATTAATAACATATACCGGAAGTTACGTTTGTCTTCTAAATGGATTGAGCGGCTCCGTGAGTCAAGCCCTATGACCCAGTGACCTTACGTGCAACCCCCCTATAGCTACTTCCCCACAACTTCAAACAAACTCTGAACATTAATAGCCCATTGCTCTTTATCTGCTTATTTATGTGTGTGTGTATATATATTCAATGGTATATGGACACACTGATCTGTATTTATTTATGCCTGCAATATTCTGTTGTGCTGAAGCAAAGCAAGAATTTCATTGTCCTATCTGGGACACATGACAATATACTCTCTTGAATCTCGAATCTTAAATCGCTTGGAAGTTCAATGCATTAAATCGCATGTTGTTAAATGCAACGAATGCATCGCATTGGAATAACTTTGCACCCTCCTGCAACGTTAAATGCAGCAAATACGTTGCATTCAAGTAATATTGCAACCTGCCCCCCAACCCCGCTTGGAAGTTCAATGCATTAAATCGCTTTGCACTAATCTTGCAGAACTCCTCAAAAATGTTAAATGCAACAAATGCATCGCGTTGGAATAACTTTGCACCATCCTGCAACGTTAAGTGCAGCAAATGCGTCGCATTAGTGATATTGCAACCCCCCGGGATGTGAAATGCATTAAATTGATTGCAATAATCTTGCAAAACCCCTCAGATGTGAAATGCAACGGTGATGTCACAGAGGGAACGGCGGGCAGGTCATCCGGCCCTCTGACTGATCGGACGTCCCCATTGGCGGAGAGAGACGTCATTCAACCGGGCGGTGGGGCGGGACTTGCAGATGGCCGGAAGCGGCAAGTGATTGGTGGAGTTGGACGTCAGTCAGAGGGTGGGAGAAGGAACCCGCCCCCTTGTCTCTCTCTGGTCCGTGTTGCAGACAGGAGTGAGAGAGAGGGAGAAGGGGAGAGAGAGAGAGAGAGGGCGAGATGGAGGAGTGTGGGCTGGGAGAGGGAGGGAAGGAGGAAAGGAGAAATTGAGGGAGAAATGAAGAATTGAGTGAAAATTTTAGATTTGAGTGAAAGAGAGGGGGAAGGTGGAAGGTGGAAGGGAGGGAAGGAGAGATGGAGGGGAGAGAGAGAGAGAGAGAGAGAAAGAGGTGGGAGAGGAGAGGAGAGGAGAGGAGAAAGAGAGAGAGAGGAGAGAGAGAGAGAGAGAAAGGAGAGAGGGAGAGGGAATATAGAGAGGAGAGGCAGAGAGAGGGAAAGAGAAAGGAGAGAGGGAGCGGGAAAAATAGAGAGTAAGAGAGAGAGAGGGAGAGAGAGAAAGGAGAGGGAGATAGGAGAGGAGGGTGGAGAGGAGAGGAGAGAGAGAGAGAGAGAGAGAGAGAGAGAGAGAGAGAGGGAGAGGGAAAGATAGATGTGAGAGAGGGAGACGGAAAGATAGAGGGCAGGGGAGGAGAGGAGAGGGGAGATAGATAGAGGGAAGGAGAGGAGAGAGAAATAGGGGAGGGAGATAGAGGGAGAGGGAAAGAGAGAGAGGGAGAGTGGTGGAGTGAGATGGAGGGGTGTGGGCTGCGGGAGGGAGGAGGGAAAGAGAAATTGAGTGAAAAATGAGGATTTGAGTGAAAGAGAGGGGGAAGGTGGGAGGGAAGGAGAGATGGAGGGGGAGAGAGAGAGAGAGAGAGCGAGAGGAGAGGGACAGAGGAGATGGGAGAGAGGGAGAGAGACAGAGAAAGGAGACAGGGAGAGGGCAAGATGGAGGAGAGGAGAGAGAGAGGGGGGGGAGGGAGAATGGAGAGAGGGAGAGGGAAAGATAGAGGACAGGAGAGGGAGAGAGAGAGAGGGGGTAGAGACAGAAAGGAGGGAGAGGGAAAGATAGAGGAGATGGGAGGGGAGATGGGAGGGGAGGGGAGAGAGAGGGATGAATTTTAAAGGAATTGTAGTCTTCACTTTAGGAGCAGATTTGCAAGTTTGACACCAGCATCTGAAGAATTCAATCGTTAGTTAAGTTCATAATGGTGGCGTTCGTGTGCGCATGGAGGGCGTGCGTGTTTGCGGGCACACAATACTCCAGGTGTGGTCTCACCAGGGCCCTGTACAACTGCAGAATGACCTCTTTGCTCCTATACTCAACTCCTCTTGTTATGGAGGCCAACATGACCAAAACTGTACACAATACTCCAGGTGTGGTCTCACCAGGGCCCTGTACAAATGCAGAAGGACCTCTTTGCTCCTGTACTCAACTCCTCTTGTTATGAAGGCCAACAGGGCCAAAACTGTACACAATACTCCAGGTGTGGTCTCACTAGGGCCCTGTACAACTGCAGAAGGACCTCTTTGCTCCTACACTCAACTCTTTCTCGGTTTTCTTTCCTTTCCAAATAAAGTGAAAACATCTTTTACACTTTGTGGACAAGGCAATGTTTGAATTATGTTCTTCAACCAGTTTAGTCTAGTTTAGTTTGGAGATACAGCGCGGAAACAGGCCCTTCGGCCCACCGAGTCCATGCTAGCCGACCAGCGATCCCCACACACTAACAATATCCTACACACACACACACACACACACTGGGGGACAGTTTACAATCTTTACCGGAAGCCAATTAACCTACAAACCCGCACGTCTTTGGAGTGTGGTGGGAATCCGGAGCGCCCGGAAAAATCCCACGCTGGTCACGGGTAGAGAACGTGTAAACTCCACACAGACAGCACCCGTGGTTGGGATGGAACCGGGGTCTCTGGCGCCGTGAGGCGGCAACTCTACCGCTGGGCCATCGTGCCGCCCAGAGAGGGAGGGAGGGAGGGGTGAATACTTCTCTCTCCCTCGTCAATCTCTCTCCCTGCTTCTCTCTCTCTATCTCTCCCTCTCCCTCTCCCCTCTCCCCTCTCCCCCTCGTCTTATCTCCCGGAACCAAACCTGCGACGTTTCGCCCTCCACCCGGACGCCTGAGACGCGCCGTCCCACTTTGCCAGCGCCGGTGCGCCGTTCTAAAGCGTCCCCCCTTCCCCAGGAAGCGACTTTGTGGAGGAGGGGTTCGCCACTCAACCGGAAATGGTGCGGGAATCCAGCTGTGAAGAGCAGGTGAGGATGAAAGCGCTGCCATGCAGCGGGGGGGGGGGGGCAGCAATCCAGCCAATGATGCATGCATTCCCTTTAATGCAGCAGGGGGAGCATGCACAGGCGCTTGTAGGCCGATCCCAGCATTTTATAATTCACCCTATAGTCACCCTTAATACAGCCCTTCAGGCCGATTTCTGTCTCATTTCCAAACCATTTGCCCCAAACCCATTCCAAACTCACCAAGCCGACCTTGCAGGACAATGGCGTGGATGTGGGAAGTCCGGAGCGGCCAAAACAGGCCCTTCGGTCCATTCCCCCCTGCCAGCCCGCAGTTGGCATTGTCTGAATCGGATCCAAATCCCCTCTAGCAAACAGAGAGAGACAGAGAGAGAGACAGAGAGAGAGACAGAGAGAGAGAGAGAGAGAGAGAGAGAGAGAGAGAGAGAGAGACACACAGATAGAGAGAGAGAGAGAGAGAGAGAGAGACAGAGAGAGACAGAGAGACAGAGAGAGAGAGAGGCAGAGAGACAGACAGAGAGAGAGACAGAGAGACAGACAGAGAGAGACAGAGAGAGAGAGAGAGAGACATACAGAGAGAAAGACACACAGAGAGAGAGACAGAGAGAGAGAGGCAGAGAGACAGACAGAGAGAGAGAGAGACACAGAGAGACAGGGACAGAGAGACAGACAGAGAGAGAGAGACAGAGAGAGAGAGAGAGAGACACAGAGAGAAAGACACACAGAGAGAGAGACAGAGCGACAGAGAGAGAGACAGAGAGACACAGTGACACAGCGTGGAAACAGGCCCTTCGGCCCAACGTGCCACACTGACCTACATGCCCATTCTACACTAGTCCCACCTGCTGCCCACGTTTGGCTATGAGGGCTGATTCCATGGCTAAGAAGCTGCTAAGTAACAAGGCTACAGATTTTTGGAAAGAAGTGAGAGCTCTTAACAGTTGTAAAACATCTCTACCATGCACTGTAGATGGAATCTCTGGAACAGCTAATATCGCGGAGTTATGGCAACAACATTATAGTACTTTATTCAACTGTGTCCAAGGTGACTTGTATAGGGTGGACAATATTGAGAGTAGTGACTCAATGGTGATTATGTCACATAATAATAATGATAATAATAAATACTTTATTAATCCCATTTTCAATGGGAAATTCAGATGTCCTTGCAGCACACTAATAAAAGTACAACATAGCATTAAAGAAGAAGTTTAACATTAAAACATAAAAACATCCCCCCCACAATGGTTCCCACTGTGAGGGAAGGCACAAAGTCCAGTCCCCATCCTCTTGTCCACCCATAGTCGGGCCTATTGAGGTCTCCACAGTCGCCGCTACGGAGGCCCGATGTTTCAGGCCCTCTCGCCGGGTGATGGTGCTCCGGCGTCGGGAGATTCCTGTCATCGGCTTGGGATGCCTGGAACGGCCTCCTCCTTACTGGAGACCACAGCTTCCAAAGCCAACAGGCCGCGCTGGACGGAGTTCCACCACTGGTGATCTCGGCGAGAGATCCCAGGCTCCCGATGTTCAAAGTCAGCGCCGCTGCCCACGGCTGTCCACTCCACAGACCTGCAGCACCACGATGTTCAATCGGCAGATCCCAGCATACCGTAGTTCCAGCGCGGCGACCCAGGCAAGGCATCGCCCACTCCGCGATAGCGCTGCAGCGCTGTGCCGCCGCCGAAGCCGAGGTTCTGGCCAGGTCCCCTCAGGAAACGCCGCTCCAGGCCCCGCTGGTAGGCCTCGAGGGCTGGTCGAAGGTGCTACTCGGAGGAAGGCAGCCTCCCCGACCAGCTAGGGACTAGAAAAAGCAGTTTCCCCCTCCCCCCCACCCCCACACATAAAATAATTAGACCCACAAACAACACTTTTACGTACTAAAAATAATAAAAAGGAGTGAAAGAAACAGACAGCGGCAGGACTGGCAGCCGTATAGGACAGCGCCCCCTCTCAGAGGTGTATAATGCCATGAACAAGGTGTCCAACAACAAAGCAAGAGGCTTGGATCATATTTCTGCTGAACATCTTAAGAATGCGAGTATGAGGATAGCTCCTCTCCTTGCTATTTGTTTTACTGGCTTTATGATTCATGGCTTGTTACCAGACTCAATGTTGTCTGTTCTGTTAGTGCCGGTCATTAAGGACAAAGTTGGTAAAGTAGGCAGCCTAAATAATTACAGGCCCATAGCTTTAGCCAGCATATTGTCAAACGTTTTAGAAAGAGTTCTGCTGGATAGAATAAATGAGTTTGTTAACTCCACAGATAATCAGTTTGGTTTTAAAGCTAAACATGGCACTGACTTATGCATATATGCCCTAAAGGAGATTGTAAACGAATATAGAGGCAAAACCTCTTCAATCCTTATGTGCTTTATTGATGCTTCCAAAGCCTTTGATCGTGTTAATCACACAAATCTGATTGTTAAAATGAGTCAAAGATGGGTGCCTAAATACACTGTGAGAATTCTGGCCTACTGGTATGCCCACCAGACTATGCAAATAAAATGGGGCAATAGGGTCTCAGCCCCATTTGGGGTTAGCAATGGTGTTAGACAAGGGGGGATTTTGTCCCCAGTCCTTTTTAATCTTTATTATGACGATCTGTCCAAACAATTGAAAGCCTGTAATACTGGGTGCATGATGGGTAATATTTTAGTGAACCATATTATGTATGCAGATGATCTTGTGGTCTTTAGTCCATCTAGCGCTGGTCTACAGCAGCTCCTTACTATATGTTCTGTGTATGGTATGGAACATGATATTAAATATAATGCTGGTAAGAGTGCTGTTATGATCTGTAGAACCAAAGAGGATAAATGTCTAAAATGTCCTGATTTTAAATTGTCTGACAATAAACTTAGTGTCTGTAATAAGGTAAAATATCTAGGGCATTTTATTACAGAACAAATGACAGATGATGAGGATATTTATAGGCAACAACGCATGCTGTATATACAGGCAAATATTCTCTTGAGTAAGTTTGGTGCGTGTGCAGATGTGGTTAAGATGTCGCTATTTAGAGCATACTGCACACCACTCTATACTGCGCACCTGTGGTCGAACTATGGAAAGACAAGTTTGCAGAGACTAAAGGTGTCATATAATGATGCCATGAGAACACTACTAAGGAAACCTAGATGGTGTAATGCTGGTAACATCGCTGTCTCGTTGTAGGACATTGATCATTCTTTTATTCTGGATTTTAATTCATGCATTGTGTTTTTTTTTCTTAATATATAATTTATGATGCTTTTATAAGTGATATACTAAGATTTTATATGTACTTTATGATATTTTTAAATATATAATGCATTTTTATGTAATGTTGCCCCTTGTCTGGACCTTGAGTCTGAAATAAAGTTTATTATTATTATTATATTTATTTTATTGTGTGTAATTAATTATTATGTAGTTTAGTGTCATTCTGTGCAACATGGGCCAATGGATTGACTGATCACCTTCTCAGATTTCCCTGAAAATCAGTGCCTGTATATCAGATCACACAAGTAACACAACAGAAAACAAGGTCTCAACTCCAAATTCCAATGGGCCTTTGGCAATGTTTCGAGCTATATAAATGGTTCATAACTTCGAAGGAACTTTGAGTTGAAAGTTGATTTTTCTGCTGTGGTCTTTGTACCAGAGATGTGCAAAACATGATTTTCAATCAAATCTTACATGGCGACCAGCCAACCTTCTTACTTGCTGTTATTTGGTACAGAATCAAATCATCCAATACCAAGCAATTGATATACGTCTCCGATAAACCATCAATGTTTACTGAAATTTTGGTCCTTGGAAATGGGATTTTTGGACCTTGAAAGCCCTTGAATTTATAGCTGTTCCAAGTGTATGAACCCTGGTATGAGAAATAAGTCAGAATCAGAACCACACTTTATTTGCCAAGTATGTTTTGCAACATACGAGGAATTTTATTGGCCAGGTCAGTCATACAATTAAAAGTAACAGATCACCCAAAAACACATTTTAACATGAACATTCACCGCAGTGACTCCTACACATTCCTCACTGTGATGGAAGGCGAAATAAAGTTCAAGTCCTTCCCTTTGTTCTTCCTCGGTCGTGGGCCTCGAGCCTCAGTTGACGGAACGATCTTGACACCCGTAGCCAGCGGCGTTCGGGCCCTCCGTGCCGAGGCGATCAAGCTCCCGCATCGGAGGGATGTCAGCTCCCTCGCGCCGGGCGATCGAACCTCGCGTCGGGGCTGGTCGAACCTTCCAGCCAGTAGCATGTCTAAGGCCATGCGATTTTGCCAGGCCATTAGGCTGGTATCTGTCAGTTGTTCCGCTAATCCTTCAACCGCATCTCGAGTGTATTTTATAAAGCGTTGTTGATTGTAGTATAGGTAGTTGATCCAGTCCACATTTTTATTAATTGTGGACCACCAGAAGAGTATGGACTCAAAGCCCGCAGCTATCTGGTTTCTGGCTTTGAATTCATCAGGTACCTCTCTTGGCACCCCTATCGCATCTATATATATGTGTGTGTCGAATGATCCTTTCACCCCTCTCTCTTGTCGTTGGCTTCCTTCATTGAGTTCTCCAATGTTATACGTCTGATTGCAGTTGAGCACCATCCCCATGTCCTGTCCCTTTGGGTTATTTCTTGTATAGCACTCAAACCCCTCCTCCCCAAGAGGACTGGTAGTGCCAATCTTTACAGGGATGGGTGCATACATACATTCTATAGCCGCAGCACCATTTTCCTTTACATACATCAAATGGGATGGTGGTGGACTTTTCTATTCTGTGGTATTGTGATTTTTATGCATGTTATATTACTCACGAGTTGGGTAACCACCCAACACACGACCCACCAACACGAAATCTTCATTTTTCCCCGTGGGTTCTTGGTAAATATTAACGTCAATGGTTCCTCTCCTTTGCGCACAGTCCACGGGCTGATATTGTCTGGTGGGGCCTCCACAGGACCCTTAACTCGACTTGCGTATGTCCACCCGTTTTCTTTTGCCCGCACTGCTGTTTCCGTGGTCATTAGTACCAAATATGGACCAGTCCACTTAGGTTGCATCTTTTCTTCCTTCCATGATGTTACAAGATCCCAGTCCCCCGCTTTCACAGAATGGATTGGAAAGTCAAGATGGGGACTCTGGGCCAGCAGCCCCTTGGTTTTTAATTCTGTAATAGAACGAGATACTGCCAATAAATAGTTCCTTAGGAATACATCATTCCCTTGTATTTGTTGGGACCCCTTCTATCTTTCCTAAATAATAAAGACCTAACTTGTTCAACCTTTCTCTGTGTCTTAGTTGCTGAAACCCAGGCAACATTCTAATTGATCTCCTCTGTACTCTCTCTCTATTTTGTTGACCTTTTTCCTATAATTATGCCTACCAAAATTATACACCATACTCCACAATTGACCTCACCAATGCCTTGTACAATTTAACATTACAACCCAACATTATAAAGGCCAACACACCAAAATCTTTCTTTACCATCCTATCTTCATGAGATTCCACCTTTAGGGAACTATGCACAGTTATTCCTAGACCCCTCTGTTCAACTTCATTCCTCAATTCACAATCATTTACCATGTAGGTTCAATTTTGATTTGTCCTGCCAAGATGTATCATCTCACACTTATCAACATTAAACCCATCTGTCATGTTTCAACCCACTCTTCCAAATGATCTAAATCTCTCTGTACACTTTTAAAATCTACTTCATTATTCACAACACCCCCTATCTTAGTATCATCTACATACTTATTAATCTATTTTACCACACCAACATCCAGATTATTGATTCACATGACAAACAATAGCGGACCCAACACACATCCCCGAGGTACCCCTCTAGTCACAGACCTCCAACCTGACAAACATCCATCCACCATTGCTCTCTGACATCTCCCATACAGCCACTTTTTAATCCATCTTGCTATTCCTTACTAACCCTTCTTAACCAACCTTATTTCCTTATTGAACCTTGTCAAAGGCCTTACTGAAGTTCATCTAGACAACATCCACCACTTTACCCTCATCAATTTCCCTAATAACTTTTTCAAAAAATTCAAGATTAGTCAAACATCACAATCACAAACCCATGCTAATTCTTCCTAATCCTACCCTATTTATCCAAATTCTTATATTGTCTTAAGTATCCTTTCCATTATTTTGCCCACCACTGATGTCAAACAACGTTCTTGTTCAAACTCTACTCTTTTCTCACATCTTTGTCCTCCTGTTCACTTACCTCAGGGCTATTATCTATTCATACCTGCGGGACAGCCCTCGTGTAATTATTGAAATGGTACCAGGTATATCAACCTTCTACCTGAACATCGGTCGGTAGTTTAGAAAACTCATACATACACCTTGTCTTCAGGTTTAAAGGGTCCTTCCTCCTGGTCCACCTCCAACAGCTTTTACTTTACCTGTTCATAAATAGACTTGTATATCATAATTAACTGTTTCATATACTTTTAAAATTCTATATTTAACTGTTCCAAACTCGGTTTCTTGTAGTGACCTCTCCATTGTGCCACCTGCTCGGTTAGTTTGCATGCAACATCTCTTCAGTGCCAATGGCAGGGCATCGATCCAATTCAACTTTGTAATTAAACAAATCTTATTTATATTAACCTTCAATGTTCCATTTATTCTTTCCACCATGCCTGTAACTGCAGGTGTTACATACCCAAATGTGTATTTTACTCTAAGGGTCGCTATCGCCAACTTGGCTACTCCCTAAATGAAAACAATCCGTTGTCAAAGCTGATTTCTGTAGGTCTACCAAACCTCTTAATTACCTTATTCATCATAAACGACACGACAGGGCTTATACCTAATCTAGTCTGAACTATATCCTGCCTTTTCCCAAGGTTATCATCCTCTGTCCTACATTCGGAAGTATTTATTGATTTATTATTATTATTATTTCTCTCTTTCTCTTACATCGCTTTTCACTTATGGAACAATACCAACAAATCCTCCTTTAAATCCTTTTCTCTCTTGGGGACCCCAGTCCTGTTAGGGCTTATATCCAGATTAATTTCACTCCTGATAGGATTTTTTGAGGAAACGTTCCCAAAAGACATTCATTATTGGCATGTAATTCTCTGGCCCTGCTTGGTTCCGTCATAGGACTCACTTGTCTTTTCAACCAGGTCCATTGTTTATTGACAACAGCTCCTCCTGCTGGTTTGCAAGTCTTTTTCCTATCTTTGCGATATTTCTCGACCGCAGAGACCAACTGTTCGCTGAATCGGGGGTGGGAAATTAATGACAATCTCACCACCTTCTCCAATCTGCTTGACTCCACCACAGTAGTTCATAATATAATGTTCATCAATCAACTCTCCACCTTTTCAGCTGGTTTTCCAGATAGCCTGCTGGATTACATTGTCTGAGGGCCTGCCATACCCTCTGCCTGACTGTGTCAAACAGTATGCCATTGCTTATTACATTGTTCACATCAGTTAATACCATCCATCTTCAGTAGTTCTGTCACTTTTACCAACAGTGCCTTCAAATCTTCCATGGTCAATAATCGTCCCACATTCTCCTCCTCCAAAGCCCTAATCCATTTCCTCCCCCATCAGGGATATAGGGTGAGGTGTTTTTTTAGCCCTCTCAGTTTATGGGTGCCCCAAGGGATAATCTGTGTCTGTCCTTCTCTTTTCTCTATAAAGCAGTCTCATCACTTTATCCCAATGCTTCCAACTTTAATCCTTTCTGGTATGCCTTCTTTCTTATTATAAACTCAATTTCTTGCTTCTCAAATATTCTAGCCTCCTTGCAAATTCATTCACCTTTCTTTTTTAAATCTTCCACTGACTCCTGCTTTATTACTTTCACGCCTGTCGTTTTTCTACTTCTGTTATCTTCTAACTGCCTCTCTCTCCTTCCTTTCTAAACTTGAATGTTTACCAATGAACTTATTTCCAATTATTTCAATCCATATTCACCACTATTTTAAATGTCCAATTCCCAGCACTAGTAACAATTTCCCAAATTAACTTTACTGACTAGAAATCTAAAAGAACATCAGAAAAACTAAAAGCTGATTTTACAACTTCCCCTTCTAGGTTACGAGGATACAAACAGTTAATCGTTATCTTACAGCTGTTCGTCGCCTTTCACCATGACCTGATTTATTTAAAGGAACATACACCTACCTACAGTGGACATTTTTGATTCTAATAAAACTTACTTACTTACTTACTTACTCTTACAATGTGGTCTACAAATACAATATAATTATCACATATATAAAATCCCTGGGTATTTCCTTGCCCCCAGAGGCTCAGCATTCGCCCCAACGGACTATCAGGCAGAATGCGGCTTTACCGCCCTTCCCCTCCCTTTTGGGCTTTCCGTTTTCATTGCCCATCCTCCTGATCGGAATTTCCCCCGATCTATTTAATCGCCCGAGTAGTACTTAATAGTCGTTTTCTTACCCGGGTCCTGTGCACAAGAATCACTCGATTTGGCTCCTCGCGATTTCCAACTACTCCCACTTGTTTCTCTAATCTCTGGTCTGGGATATCACTCGCTCAAACCGCTGACGGCAAGCAAGGGGTCCAGGGCCGCTGAATCAGCGGGGTGCACCGTCCCTTCTCCCGTATACCGCCGCCAGCTGGCCGGAGTGGCGATCCCAAGACGAGCCCCCAGGCTTGTGAGGTGCAAAAAGTGAGTGCTCTCAATCACGATGCTAGACAAATGAGAGAAACAAGTTTATTTATTAGCAAGTCTGCAGAGTCGGGTGCCTCCCCTATCGAGACACACCGAGGTCGGGAAAGCCACTCTCTTTTATTCATATCATTTTACATTTGTTACACCTTTATTCCTCCCCTTCGGGCTCCTTTCAAATCAGAGCACTGAGGTGCACAATCTACCGGTCCCGCCCCTGGTGCCTCCCACATCATACATCGCATGTGCATTTAAATCAGACATCTTGTCATGATGGGCGTGTTTGCAATATTCATTTGTCTCATTACCCATGCGCACTAGAGAGTTGTTCATGCCCTTTACCCCAGTTCTTCCTGGACTGTCGCTATCTCCTTTTTCTCATCCTTGAAGCTCATCTACTCTCTACAATACAAAGGGTTCTTAGTCTAAATCAACTATACCTATTAACCCCTCCCTCACAACATCTTCTGTAGAGAAAGGTACGTTTTTGGAAGGAACATAGTGCAACAAATGTGTGATTCCAGGATGACACAGACCATTGTGAAGATCAGTGAGTGCAGAAGAATGAACAGAGGCACAAAATGCTGGAGTTAATGTATCTGGAGCAACATTATCCTTACCAGGGCGGTACTCAATTGAATAACTATATGCAGATAATTCAATCCTCCATTCATGAATGTTACTGTTTTTAATCTTCGTTCGTTTCCGATTATCCAGCATAAAAGCTACTGAACGCTGATCTGTTATCAAAGTGAAGTGCTGGCGAGCAAGGAAATGACTCCATTTCCTCACTGCTTCAATAATTGGTGTAGCTACCTTTTCGACGGGAGGGTAGTGCAATTCAATACCTTGGAGAGTACGTGACATGAAAGCCACTGGTTGTCCTCCTTGATTTAATGTTGCTGATACTGCTAAATCAGAGGCATCACATTCAACAACAAAGGGGAGATCCTCATCGATGGCGTGTAATGTCGCAGATTCTAATTGTTTCTTTAAAGAAGTAAAGGCACCAATTGCTGTAGAGTCAAGGGGGAAAGATTTTGTTCTAATCAAAGGTTGAATTTTGTCAGCAACATTTGGTATCCATTGAGCATAATATGCAAACATCCAAAGAACCCTTCGTAGAGAGTGTAATGTGACTGGAACAGGGATCTCTTGGAGTGGGCAGAGTCTTTCTGGATCAGGCTGGATTATATCATTTCCATCCCAATAACCAAGAATATTAATTGTTGACACTGATGTTATTAACTTTGCCTCATTTAATGTTAGATGTTTAGAATGTACAACATCTAAAAACCGTTGTACATTTTCATCATGTTCAGCTTGGTCTTTTCCAGCAATAGTTAAATTATCAAGATAAGGGAAAGTATCTTTAAGGTTTTCTTGTTCAACAAGTTTGTCCATCTCTCTCTGAAAAACAGCCACGCCATTAGTTACACCAAAAGGAACTCTGCAGTGGTGATATAATTTCCCATTTGCTTCAAACGCAGTGTATTTCTTCTCTGATTCCTTCAAAGGAATTTGGTAGTCAGCACTTTTTAAGTCAAAAGTAGAGAATATCTTATAATTAGCTAATGTATTGATAATCTCTTCTATACGAGGTAGTGGATATGCATCAAGATCCATGAACTGGTTTATAGAGTAATCAATGCAGAGTCTCTTTCTATGTCTCTCCAAGGGGTCCTTAACCACGACAACTTGTGCCCTCCAAGGGGAAGAGCTGGGTTCTATGATACCTTCTTGTAAAAGATTAGTTACTTCTGTGTTGATAAAGTTCCTATCATCTTTACTAAAATGTCTTGATTTTGTAGCAATTGGCTTGCACTTGGAGGATAAATTAGTGAATAATGAAGGACATTCAACAGATGCAGCAGAAAAAACACACAATACTGGTGGCTTTGACAATACAAGATCAGGCATAGTTCCTTCAGACATTATTCGAAATTTTTCAAAATACCAAGACATACAGATTTATAGCTAGTTTTGTTCAGAATAAAGTCTACAATACAAGATCCAATAATTTGAGTATTGAGAGTTGTCAGAGCCATCGAGATTTCTCTATTTGAAGGAATTATAGTTAGATTTAGTCGAGACACAACTTGTTCACTTATAAAACGTTCTGAACTGCCAGAATCAAGTAGTACATTAAGTGTATGGCCATTGATGGATACCGTTGTAGCTGCATGAGACAAGCTCTGAGGAAATGCAGCTATAATTACACATAAAGAAGGCATATACATGGCAGCAGTCACACTTTTAGTAGTTGCTTTGGACTTGCATACTCTAGAAAAATGTCCCTTCTTGCCACAACTATTACAAGTTGCCTCTTGAGCAGGGCATCTCTCTCTCTTATGAATATTACCCCCGCAAAAGTAACACATCCTTTTTGAATAATTATATGCTGCAGCAAGGTCTCCTTTATCAGTAGAAATTGTTTCAGCTTGCTCCATATTAGTACTTGGGTGAAATTCTTTTGTAGTAGTTGCAGCAGAATACACATTAGATGAGTCATATGCATCACAATGTTTCTGAGCCAAGTCTAATAAGCTTGATTGTAAGCTGACTGTAAAGCCAAGGTTTTGTTTTCTAATAGTTTCTGTCGTATTAAAGGCGATGCCAAACCATTGATAAAAGAGTCTCGAATAGGTTCCTGTCGATATTGATCAGCCGTAACTACTTTGAATGGACAGTCTTTACTAAGTCTTTGAAGTACTTGTGAAAATTCATCAATTGACTCACCAGGTTTTTGTTTCCGAGTACCAAGGAGGTGTCGAGCGAATATCACATTGGGTGTCTTAACGAAGAGTCTGCTTAGTACATCAATAGCAGAAACATAAGTTGTACATTCCACTATGTAATCATATACATCAGAAGAGACGAAGCTTATTAATGTCTTGAGTCTGTCTGGTGCATCATTGCCACACTCATCAAAGAAGTTATTTAATATACGAAGCCAGTGCTTCCATTCCTTTGCAGTAGCAGGTGAGTTGGGATCCAGATCCAAGCGTTGTGGTTTCAATAGTTTCTCCATCCCAAGTCGGACTGCTAAGATAAGTTGCTTATATTGTTGCGAGGCAAATGAAACTTTTCACTACTCAAAATTTACTTAACTTTATTTAAGCTTTAAGCAACTTATTTCTTTAATACATAAACTCAGAAACGTTTGGCAAACATGGCTGATTCCGCAGGCCTTTCCCGCCCGAAATACCTCGCACATGCGCACACTCCGGAAAAGTCTTGCACATGCGCACACTCTAGAAGAGCCCCGCACCTGCGCACATGCGCCCACTTCAGTTTGAAACAGCAAAAGGTTTGCTTTGAAAATGCAAAAGGTGTGCTTTGAAAACGCAAATGGTGGTTTGGTTTGAAAATGCAAATGGTGGTCTGGTTTGGAAATGCAAAAGGTTTGGTTTGAAAATGCAAAAGGTTTGCTTTTAAAATGCAAAAGGTGGTTTCCTTTGAAAATGCAAAAATTGATTTGCTTTGAAAATGCAAAAGGTGGTTCGGTTTTGAAATGCAAAATATTTGGTTTGAAAATGCAAAAGGTTTGGTTTGAAAATGCAAAAGGTTTGGTTTGAAAATGCAAAAGGTTTGCTTTGAAAATGCAAAAGGTGGTATTCTTTGAAAATGCAATTGTTAGTTTGCTTTGAAAATGCAAGAATGGTTTGCTTTGAAAATGCAAAAGTGGTTTTGCTTTGAAAATGCAAAATGTGGTTTGCTTTGAAAATACAAAAGGTGGTTGGCCTTGAGAATGCAAAAGGTTTGATTTGAAAATGCAAAGGGTTTGCTTTGAAAATGCAAAAGGTGGTTTGGTTTGAAAATGCAAAAGGTGGTTTGCTTTATGGAAAATGTGGCTGGCTTTGAAAATGCAAAAGGTGGTTTTCTTTCAAAATGTAAAAATGTAGTTTTGTTTGAAAATGCAAATGGTGGTTTGGTTTAGAAAAGCAAAAGGTAGTTTGGATTGGAAATGCAAAAGGATGGCTTTGAAATTACAAAAGGTTTTCTTTGAAAATGCAAAGGGTGCTTTGCTTAGAAAATGCAAAATGTGGTTTACTTTGAAAATGCAAAAGCTGGTTTTCTTTGAAAATGCTAAAGATTTGATTTGAAAATGCAAAAGGTTTTGTTTGAAAATGCAAAAGGTTTGCTTTGAAAATGCAAAATGTGGTTTGCTTTAAAAATGCAAAAGGTGGTTTTCTTTGAAAATGCAAAAGGTGGTTTGCTTTGAAAATGCACAAGGGTTTACTTTGAAAATGCAAAAGGTTTGCTTTGAAAATGCAAATAGTGGTTTGCTTTGAAGGGCAAATGGTGCTTTGCTTTGAAAATGCAAAACATGGTTTGCTTTGAAAATGCAAAAGGTGGTTTGCTTTGAAAATGCAAATGGTGGTTTGCTTTGAAAATGCAAAAGATGGTTTGCTTTGAAATTGCAAAAAGTGGTTTGCTTTGAAAATGCAAATGGTGGTTTGCTTTGAAAATGCAAAAGGTGGTTTGCTATAAAATGCCAAAAGGCGGGTTGCTTTGAAAATGCAAAATGTGGATTTCTTTGAAAATGCAAAAGGTCGTTTGTTTTGATAATGCAAAAAGTTGTTTGCTTTGAAAATGCAAAATTGGTTTGCTGGTTTGCATTGAAAATGCAAAAGGTGGTTTGCTTTGAAAATGCAAAAGGTGGTGTGCTTTGAAAATGCAAAAGGTGGTTTGCTTTAAAAATGCAAAAGGAGGTTTGCTTTGAAAATGCAAAAGGTGGTTTGCTTTGAAAATGCAAAAGGTGATTTCCTATGAAAATGCAAAAAGGTTTGCTAAAAATGCAGTAGATTGTTTGCTTTGAAAATGGAAAAGGTGGTTTGCTTTGAAAATGCAAAAGGTGGTTTGCTTTGAAAATGCAAAAAATGTGGTTTGCTTTGAAAATGCAAAAGGTGGTTTGCTTTGAAAATACAAAAGGTGGTTTGCTTTGAAAATGCAAAAGGTGGCTTGCTTTTAATATGCAAATGGTGGTTTGCTTTGAAAATGCAAAAGGTGGTTTACCTTGAAAATGCAAAAGGTGGTTTGCTTTGAAAATGCAAATAGTGGTTTGCTTTGAAAATGTAAAAGGTGGTTTGCTTTGAAAATGCAAAAGGTGGTTTGCTGGTTTGCATAGAAAATGCAAAAGCTGCTTTTTAATGGAAATGCAAAAGGTGGTTTGCTTTGAAAATGAAAAGATGGTATGCTTTGAAAATGCAAAAGGTGGTTTGCTTTGAAAATGCAAAAGGTTTGCTTTGAAAATGCAAAGGGTTAGGTTGAAAATGCAAAAGGTTAGCTTTGAAAATGCAAATAGTGGTTTGCTTTGAAGGGCAAATTGTGGTTTGCTTTGAAAAAGCAAAAGGTGGTTTGCTTTGAAAAGGCAAAAGGTGGTATGCTTTGAAAAGGCAAAAGGTGGTTTGCTTTGAAATTGCAAAAAGTGGTTTGCTTTGAAAATGCAAATGGTGGTTTGCTTTGAAAATGCAAAAGGTGGTTTGCTATAAAATGCCAAAAGGCGGTTTGCTTTGAAAATGCAAAATGTGCTTTGCTATGAAAATGTAAAATGTCGTTTGTTTAGAAAATGGAAAAGGTGGTTTGCTTTGAAAATGCAAAATTTGGTTTGATGGTTTGCATTGAAAATGCAAAAGGTGGTTTGCTTTGAAAATGAAAAAAGGTGGTTTGCTTTTAAAATCAAAAGGTTTGTTTTGAAAATACAAAGGGTTTACTTTGGAAATGCAAAAGGTTTACTTTGAAAATGCAAAAGGTTTGCTTTGAAAATGAAAATAGTGGTTTGCTTTGAAGGGCAAATGGTGGTTTGCTTTGAAAAAGCAAAAGGTGATTTGCTTTGAAAATGCAAAAGGTGGTTTGCTTTGAAAATGCAAAAGGTGGTTTGCTATGAAAATGCAAAATGATTTGCTTTAAAAATGCAGTAGATGGTTTGCTATGAAAATGGAAAAGGTGGTTTGCTTTGAAAATGCAAAAGGTTGTTTGCATTGAAAATGCAAAAAGGTGGTTTGCTTTGAAAATCAAAAGGTTTGCTTTGAAAATGCAAAGGGTTTACTTTGAAAATGCAAACGTTTGCTTTGAAAATGCAAATAGTGGTTTGCTTTGAAGGGCAAATGGTGGTTTGTTTGAAAAAAGCAAAAGGTGGTTTGCTTTGAAAATGCAGAAGGTGGTTTCCTTTGAAAATGCAAAAGGTGGTTTGCTTTAAAAATGCAAAAGGTGGTTTGCTGGTTTGTATTGAAAATGCAAAAGGTTCATTGCTTTGAAAATGCAAAATGTGGAGTGCGTTGAAAATGAAAAAGGTGGTTTGCTTTAAAAATGCAGTAGATGGTTTGCTTTGAAAATGGAAAAGGTAGTTTGCTTTGAAACTGCAAAAGGTGGTTTGCTTTGAAAATGCAAAAGTTGGTTTGCTGGTTTGCATTGAAAATGCAAAAGGTGGTTTGTTTTGAAAATGCTATAGATGGTTAGTTTGAAAATGCAAAAGGTGGTTTGCTATGAAAATGCAAAAAGGTTTGCTTTAAAAATGCAGTAGGTTTGCTTTGAAAATGGGAAAAAGTGGTTTGCTTTCAAAATGGAAAAGGAGGTTTGCTTTGAAAATACAAAATGTGGTTTGCTTTGAAAATGCTATAGGTGGTTTGCTTTGAACATGCAAAAAGTGGTTTTCTTTGAAATTGCAAAAGGTGGTTTGCTTTGAAAAGGTAGTTTGCTTTGAAAATGCAAAAGGTGGATTGCTTTTAATATGCAAATGGTGGTTTGCTTTGAAAATGCAAAAGGTGGTTTGCTTTGAAAATGCAAAAGGTGGTTTGCTGGTTTGCATTAAAAATGTAAAAGCTGCTTTTTAATGGAAATGCAAAAGGTGGTTTGCTTTGAAAATGAAAAGATGGTATGCTTTGAAAATGCAAAAGGTGGTTTGCTTTGAAAAAGCAAAATATTGTTTGCTGTGAAAATGCTAAATGTGTTTTTTTTTGAAAATGCAAAATGTGGTTTGCTTTCAAAATGCAAAAGGTGGTTTGCTTTGAAAATGCATAAGGTGGTTTGCTTTGAAAAGGCAAAAGGTTTGCTTTGAAAATGCAAAGGGTTTACGTTGAAAATGCAAAAGGTTAGCTTTGAAAATGCAAATAGTGGTTTGGTTTGAAGGGCAAATTGTGGTTACATAGATACATAGAAAATAGGTGCAGGAGTAGGCCATTCGGCCCTTCGAGCCTGCACCGCCATTCAATACGATCATGGCTGATCATGGTTTGTTTTGAAAAAGCAAAAGGTGGTTTGCTTTAAAAAGGCAAAAGGTGGGTTGCTTTGAAAAGGCAAAAGGTGGTTTGCTTTGAAACAGAAAAGGTGGTTTGCTTTTAAAATGCAAAAGGTGGTTTTCATTGAAAATGCAAAAGTTGGTTTGCTTTGAAATTGCAAAAAGTGGTTTGCTTTGGAAATACAAATGGTGGTTTGCTTTTAAAATGTAAAATGTCGTTTGTTTAGAAAATGGAAAAGGTGGTTTGCTTTGAAAATGCAAAAGGTGGTTTGCTTTGAAAAAGCAAAAGGTGGTTTGCTTTGAAAATGCAAAAAGGTTTGCTTTAAAAATGCAGTAGATGGTTTGATTTGAAAATGGAAAAGGTGGTTTGCTTTGAAAATGCAAAAGGTGGTTTGTTTTGAAATTGCAAAAAAAGTGGTTTACTTTGAAAACGCAAAATGTGGTTTGCTTTGAAAATGCAAAAGGTGGTTTGCTTTAAAAATGCAAAAGGTGGCTTCCTTTTAATATACAAATGGTGGTTTGCTTTGAAAATGCAAAACGTGGTTTGCTTTTAAAATGATAACGGTGGTTTTCTTTGAAAATGCAAATGGTGGTTTGCTTTGAAAATGTAAAAGGTGGTTTTCTTTGAAAATGCAAAAGGTGGTTTGGTATAAAAATGCCAAAAAGTGGTTTGCTTTGGAAATGCAAACGGTGGTTTGCTTTGAAAATGCAAAAGGTCGTTTGCTTTGAAAATGCTAAAGGTCATTTGCTTTGAAAATGCAAAAGGTGATTTGCTGGTTTGCATTGAAAATGCAAAAGCTGCTTTTCAATGAAAATGCAAAGGGTGGTTTGCTTTGAAAATGAAAAATGTGGTTTGCTTTGAAAATGCAAAAGGTGGCTTGCTTTTAAAATGCAAAAGGTGGTTTGCTGGTTAACATTGAAAATGCAAAAGGTGGTTTGCTTTGAAAATGCAAAATGTGGTGTGCGTTGAAATAGCAAAAAGTGGTTTCCTTTAAAAATGCGGTAGATAGTTTGCTTTGAAAATGGAAAAGGTGGTTTGCTTTGAAAATGCAAAAGGTGGTTTGCTTTGAAAATCCAAAAAGGTTTGCTTTAAAAATGTAGTAGATGGTTTGCTTTGAAAATGGAATAAGTGGTTTGCTTTGAAAATGCAAAAGGTGGTTTGTTTTGAAATTGCAAAAAAAAGTCGTTTGATTTGAAAATGCAAAAGGTGGTTTGCTTTGAAAATGCAAAAGGTGGCTTGCTTTTAATATGCAAATGGTGGTTTGCTTTAAAAATGCAAAAGGTGGTTTGGATTTGAAAATGGAAAAGGTGGTTTGTTTTGAAAATGCTATAGATGATTAGCTTTGAAAATGCAAAAGGTGGTTTGCTATGAAAATGCAAAAAGGTTTGCTTTAAAAATGCAGTAGGTTTGCTTTGAAAATGGAAAAGGTGGTTTGCTTTGAAAATGCAAAAGGTGGTTTGCTATAAAATGCCAAAAGGCGGTTTGCTTTGAAAATGCAAAATGTGCTTTGCTTTGAAAATGCAAAATGTCGTTTGTTTAGAAAAAACAAAAGGTGGTTTGCTTTGAAAATACAAAATGTGGTTTGCTTTGAAAATGCTATAGGTGGTTTGCTTTGAAAATGGAAAAGGTGGTTTGCTTTGTAAATGGAAACGGTGGTTTTCTTTGAAATTGCAAAAGGTGGTTTGCTTTTGAAAAGGTAGTTTGCTTTGAAAATGCAAAAGGTGGATTGCTTTGAAAATGCCAAAAGGTTTGCTTTGAAAATGCAAAACGTGGTTTGCTTTGAAAATGGAAAACGTGATTTGCTTTGAAAATGCAAAAGGTGGTTTGCTTTGAAAAAGCAAAAGGTGGTTTGCTTTGAAAAAGCAAAAGGTGGTTTGCTTTGAAAATGCAAAAAGGTTTGCTTTAAAAATGCAGAAGATGGTTTGCTTTGAAAATTGAAAAGGTGGTTTGCTTTGAAAATGCAAAAGGTGGTTTGCTTTTAAATTGCAAAAAAATGGTTTGCTTTGAAAATGCAAAAGGTGGTTTGGTATAAAAATGCCAAAAAGTGGTTTGCTTTGGAAATGCAAAAGGTGGTTTGCTTTGAAAATGCAAAAGGTCGTTTGCTTTGAAAATTCAAAAGGTCATTTGCTTTGAAAATGCAAAAGGTGGTTTGCTGGTTTGCATTGAAAATGCAAACGCTGCTTTTCAATGAAAATGCAAAAGGTGGTTTGCTTTGAAAATGAAAAAGGTGGTTTGCTTTGAAAATGCAAAAGGTGGTTTGCTTTGAAAATGCAAAAGGTGGTTTGCTGGTTTGCATTGAAAATGCAAAAGCTGGTTTGCTTTGAAAATGCAAAATGTGGTGTGCTTTGAAAATGCAAAGGTGGTCTACTTTGAAAATCCAAAAAGGTTTGCTTTATAATGTAGTAGATAGTTTGCTTTGAAAAAGGAAAAAGTGGTTTGCTTTGAAAATACAGAAGGTGGTTTGCTTTGAAATTGCAAAAAAAACTGGTTTGCTTTGAAAATGCAAAAGGTGGTTTGCTTTGAAAATACAAAAGGTGGTTTGCTTTGAAAATGCCATAGGTGGCTTTCTTTTAATATGGAAATGGTGGTTTGCTTTTAAAATGCAAAAGGTTGTTTTCTTTGAAAATGTAAAAAAGGTTGTTTGCTTTTAAAATCAAAAGGTTTGCTTTGAAATGCAAAGGGTTTACTTTGAAAATGCAAAAGGTTTGCTTTGAAAATGCAAAAAGTGGTTTGCTTTGAAGGGAAAATAGTGGTTTGCTTTGAAAAAGCAAAAGGTGGTTGCTTAGAAGATGCAAAAGGTGGTTTGCTTTGAAAATGCAAAAGGTGGTTTGCTTTTAAAATGCAAAAGGTGGTTTGCTATAAAAACGCCAAAAGGAGGTTTGCTTTGAAAATGCAAAAGTTGGTCTGCTTTGAAAATGCAAAAGGTGGTTTACTTTGAAAATGCTAAAGGTGGTTTGCTTTGAAAATGCAAATGGTGGTTTGCTTTGAAAATGAAAAAGTGGTTTGCTTTCAAAATGCAAAGGGTTTACTTTGAAAATGCAAAAGGCTGTTTGCTTTGAAAGGCATATGGTGGTTTGCTTTGAAAAAGCAAAAGGTGGTTTGATTTGAAAATGAAAAAAAGGTGGTTTGCTTTTAAAATCAAAAGGTTTGCTTTGAAAATGCAAAGGGTTCACTTTGAAAATGCAAAAGGTTTGTTTTGAAAATGCGAATAGTGGTTTGCTTTGAAAAAGCAAAAGGTGGTTGCTTTGAAGATGCAAAAGGTGGTTTGCTTTGAAAATGCAAAAGGGAGTTTGCTTTGAAAATGTAAAAGGTGGTGTGCTTTGAAAATGCAAAAGGTGGTTTGCTTTGAAAATGATATAGGTGGTTTGCTTTGAAAATGCAAAAAGGTTTGCTTTAAAAAAGCAGTAGATGATTTACTTTGAAAATGGAAAAGGTGGTTTGAAAATGCAAAAGGTGGTTTCCTTTGAAAATGCAAAAAGGTTTGCTTTAAAAATGCAGTAGATGGTTTGCTTTAAAAATGCAGTAGATGGTTTGCTTTGAAAATGCAAAAGGTGGTTTGCTTTGAAAATGCAAAAGGTCGTTTGCTTTGAAAATACAAAAGGTCGTTTGCTTTTAAAATGCAAAAGGTCGTTTGCTTTGAAAATGCAATAGGTGGTTTTCTGGTTTGCATTGAAAATGCAGAAGCTGCTTTTTAATGGAAATGCAACAGGTGGTTTGCTTTGAAAATGGAAAAGGTGGTTTTCTTTGAAAATGCAAAAGGTGGTTTCCTTTGAAAATGCAAAAGGTGGTTTGCTTTGAAAATTCAAAAAGGTTTGCTTTAAAAAAGCAGTAGATTGTTTGCTTTGAAAATGGAAAAGGTGGTTTGAAAATGCAAAAGGTGGTTTCCTTTGAAAATGCAAAAGGTGGTTTGCTTTGAAAATACAAAAGGTCGTTTGCTCTGAAAATGCAAAAGGTCGTTTGCTTTTAATATGCAAAAGGTCGTTTGCTTTGAAAATGCAAAAGATTGTTTGCTATGAAATTGCAAAAAAAGTGGTTTGCTTTGAAAATGCAAAAGTGGTTTGCTTTGAAAATACAAAACGTGGTTTGATTTGAAAATGCAAAAAGTGGCTTTGTTTTAATATGCAAATGGTGGTTTGCTTTGAAAATGAAAAAGTGGTTTGCTTTTAAAATGCAAAAGGTGGTTTGGTATAAAAATGCCAACATGTGGTTTGCTTTGAAAATGTAAAAGGTGGTTTGCTTTGAAAATGCAAACGGTCGTTTGCTTTGAAAATGCAAAAGGTGGTTTGCTGGTTTGCATTGAAAATGCAAAAGCTGCGTTTTAATGGAAATGCAAAATGTGGTTTGCTTTGAAAATGCAAAAGATGGTATGCTTTGAAAATGCAAAAAGGTTTGCTTTAAAAAAGCAGTAGATGGTTTGCTTTGAAAATGGAAAAGGTGGATTGAAAATGCAAAATGTGGTTTCCTTTGAAAATGCAAAAGGTCGTTTGCTTTGAAAATGCAATAGATGGTTTGCTTTGAAAATGGAAAAGGTGGTTTTCTTTGAAATTGCAAATGTGTGGTTTGCTTTGAACATGCAAAAAAGCGGTTTGCTTTGAAAATGCAAAAGGTGGTTTGCTTTGAAAATGCAAAAGGTGGTTTGCTTTGAAAATGCAAAAGGTGGTTTGCTTTGAAAATGCAAAATGAGGTTTGCTTTAAAAATGCAGTAGATGGTTTGCTTTGAAAATAGAAAAGGTGGTTTGCTTTGAAAATGCAAAAGATGGTTTGCTTTGAAATTGCAAAAAAGTGGTTTGCTTTGAAAATGCAAAAGGTGGTTTGCTTTGAAAATACATAACGTTGTTTGCTTTGAAAATGCAAAAGGTCGTTTGCTCTGAAAATGCAAAAGGTCGTTTGCTTTTAATATGCAGAAGGTCGTTTTCTTTGAAAATGCAAAAGATTGTTTGCTTTGAAATTGCAAAAAAGTGGTTTGCTTTGAAAATGCAAAAGGTGGTTTGCTTTGAAAATACAAAACGTGTTTTAATTTTAAGATGCAAAAAGTGGCTTTGTTTTAATATGCAAATGGTGGTTTGCTTTGAAAATGCAAAAGGTGGTTTACTTATAAAATGCAAAAGGTGGTTTGCTTTGAAAATGCAAAAGGTGGTTTGGTATGAAAATGCCAAAAAGTGGTTTGCTTTGAAAATGCAAAAGGTAGTTTGCTTTGAAAATGCAAACGGTCGTTTGCTTTAAAAATGCAAAAGGTGGTTTGCTGATTTGCATTGTAAGTGCAAAATCTGCTTTTTAATGGAAATGCTTTGAAAATGCAAAAATGTTTGCTTTAAAAAAGCAGTAGATGGTTTGCTTTGAAAATGGAAAAGGTGGATTGAAATTGCAAAAGGTGGTTTCCTTTGAAAATGCAAAAAGGTTTGCTTTAAAAATGCAGTAGATGGTTTGCTTTGAAAATGGAAAAGGTGGTTTGCTTTGAAAATGCAAAAGGTGGTTTAATTTGAAATTGCAAATGTGTGGTTTGCTTTGAACATGCAAAAAAAGGTGGTCTGCTTTGAAAATGTTAAAGGTGGTTTGCTTCGAAAATGCAAAAGGTGGTTTGTTTTGAAATTGCAAAAGGTGGTTTGCTTTGAAAATGCAAAAGGAGGTTTGCTTTGAAAATGCAAATGGTCGTTTGCTCTATAAATGCAAACGGTCGTTTGCTATTAATATGCGAAAGGTCGTTTGATTTGAAAATGCAAAAGATTGTTTGCTTTGAATTTGCAAAAAAGTGGTTTGCTTTGAAAATGCGAAAGGTGGTTTGCTTTGAAAATACAAAACGTGGTTTGATTTGAAAATGCAAAAAGTGGCTTTGTTTTAATATGCAAATGGTGGTTTGCATTGAAAATGCAAAAGGTGGTTTGCTTTTAAAGTGCAAAAGGTGGTTTGCTTTAAAAATGCAAATGTTGGTTTTCAATGAAAATGTAAAAGGTGGTTTGCTTTGAAAATGCAAAAGGTGGTTTGGTATAAAAATGCCAAAAAGTAGTTTGCTTTGAAAATGTAAAAGGTGGTTTGCTTTGAAAATGCAAATATGGTATGCTTTGAAAATGCTAAAAGGTTTGCTTTAAAAAAGCAGTAGATGGTTTGCTTTTTAAAATGGAAAAGGTGGATTGAAAATGCAAAAGGTGGTTTCCTTTGAAAATGCAAAAATGTTTGCCTTAAAAATGCAGTAGATGGTTTGTTTTGAAAATGGAAAAGGTGGTTTGCTTTGAAAATGCAAAAGAGGGTTTGCTTTGAAATTGCAAAAAAGTGGTTTGCTTTGAAAATGCAAAAGGTGGTTTGCTTTGAAAATACAAAACGTTGTTTGATTTGAAATTGCAAAAGGTGGTTTGCTGATTTGCATTGAAAATGCAAAAGCTGCTTTTTAATGGAAATGCAAAAGGTGGTTTGCTTTGAAAATGCAAAAGATGGTATGCTTTGAAAATGCAAAAAGGTTTGCTTTAAAAAAGCAGTAGATGGTTTACTTTGAAAATGGAAAAGGTGGATTGAAAATGCAAATGGTGGTTTGGTATAAAAATGCGAAAAAGTGGTTTGCTTTGAAAATGCAAAAGGTGGTTTGCTTTGAAAATGCAAACGGTCGTTTGCTTTGAAAATGCAAAAGGTGGTTTGCTGGTTTGCTGGTTTGCATTGAAAATGCAAAAGCTGCTTTTTAATGGAAATGCAAAAGGTGGTTTGCTTTGAAAATGCAAAGATGGTATGCTTTGAAAATGCAAAAGGTGGTTTGCTTTGAAAATGCAAAAGGTGGTTTGCTTTGAATATGAAAAAGCTGGTTTGCTTTGAAAATGCTAAAGGTTTGCTTTGAAAATGCAAAGGGTTTACTTTGATAATGCAAAAGGTTTGTTTTGAAAATGCAAATGGTGGTTTGCTTTGAAAATGCAAAAGGTGGTTTGCTTTTAAAATGAAAAGGTGGGTTGCATTGAAAATGCAAACGTTGGTTTGCTTGGAAATTGCAAAAAGTGGTTTGCTTTGAAAATGCAAATGGTGGTTTGCTTTGAAAAGGCAAAAGGTGGTTTGCTATAAAAATGCCAAAAGGAGGTTTGCTTTCAAAATGCAAAATGTGGTTTTCTTTGAAAATGCAAAAGGTCCTTTGCTTTGAAAATGCAAAAGGTTTACTATGAAAATGCAAAAGTTGGTTTGCTGGTTTGAATTGAAAATGAAAAAGGTGGTTTGCTTTGAAAATACACAAGGTGGTTTGCTTTGAAAATGCAAAAGGTGGTTTACTTTGAAAATACAAAAGGTGGTTTGCTTTGAAAATGCAAAAGGTGGCTTGCTTTTAATATGCAAAACATGGTTTGCTTTTAAAATGCAAAAGGTGTTTTGGTTTTAAAATGCAAAAGATGGATTGGTTTTAAAATGGAAATGTTGGTTTGCTTTGAAAATGCAAAAGGTGGTTTGCTTTGAAAATGCAAAAGATGATTTGCTTTGAAAATGCTAAATGTGGTTTGCTTTGAAAATGCAAAAGGTGGTTTACTTTGAAAATGCAAAAGGTGGTGGGCTTTGAAAATGCAAAAGCTGATTTGCTTTGAAAATGCAAAAGGTCGTTTGCTTTGAAAGTGCAAAAGGTAGTTTGCTTTGAAAATGTTAAATGTGGTTTGCTTTGAAAATGCAAAAAAGTGGTTTGGTTTGAAAATGCAAAAGGTGGTTTGCTTTGAAAATGCTATAAGTGGTTTGCTTTGAAAATGCAAAAGGTGGTTTGCTTTGAAAATGCAAAAGATGGTTTGTTTTGAAAATGCAAAAGGTGGTTTGTTTTGAAAATGCAAAAAGTGGTTTGCTTTGAAAATGCAAAAGGTGGTTTGCTTTGAAAAGGTGGTTTGCTTTGAAAATGCAAAAGATGGTTAGCTTTGAAAATGCAAAAGGTTTGATTTGAAAATGCAAAAGATGGTTTGCATTGAAAAGGCAAAAGGTGGTTTGCTATAAAAATGCCAAAAGGAGGTTTGCTTTCAAAATGCAAAATGTGGTTTTCCTTTAAAATGCAAAAGGTCCTTTGCTTTGAAAATGCAAAAGGTTTGCTATGACAATGCAAAAGTTGGTTTGCTGGTTTGCATTGAAAATGCAAAAGGTGGTTTGTTTTGAAAATGCTATAGATGGTTAGTTTGAAAATGCAAAAGGTGGTTTGCTATGAAAATGCAAAAAGGTTTGCTTTAAAAATGCAGTAGGTTTGGTTTGAAAATGGAAAAAAGTGGTTTGCTTTCAAAATGGAAAAGGAGGTTTGCTTTGAAAATACAAAATGTGGTTTGCTTTGAAAATGCTATAGGTGGTTTGCTTTGAACATGCAAAAAGTGGTTTTCTTTGAAATTGCAAAAGGTGGTTTGCTTTGAAAAGGTAGTTTGCTTTGAAAATGCAAAAGGTGGATTGCTTTTAATATGCAAATGGTGGTTTGCTTTGATAAATGCAAAAGGTGGTTTGCTTTGAAGATGCAAAAGGTGGTTTGCTGGTTTGCATTGAAAATGTAAAAGCTGCTTTTTAATGGAAATGCAAAAGGTGGTTTGCTTTGAAAATGAAAAGATGGTATGCTTTGAAAATGCAAAAGGTGGTTTGCTTTGAAAAAGCAAAATATTGTTTGCTGTGAAAATGCTAAATGTGTTTTTTTTTAAATGCAAAATGTGGTATGCTTTGAAAATGCAAAAGGTGGTTTGCTTTGAAAATGCAAAAGGTGGTTTGCTTTGAAAAGGCAAAAGGTTTGCTTTGAAAATGCAAAGGGTTTACGTTGAAAATGCAAAAGGTTAGCTTTGAAAATGCAAATAGTGGTTTGGTTTGAAGGGCAAATTGTGGTTTGTTTTGAAAAAGCAAAAGGTGGTTTGCTTTGAAAAAGCAAAAGGTGGGTTGCTTTGAAAAGGCAAAAGGTGGTTTGCTTTGAAACAGAAAAGGTGGTTTGCTTTTAAAATGCAAAAGGTGGTTTTCATTGAAAATGCAAAAGTTGGTTTGCTTTGAAATTGCAAAAAGTGGTTTGCTTTGAAAATACAAATGGTGGTTTGCTTTGAAAATGTAAAATGTCGTTTGTTTAGAAAATGGAAAAGGTGGTTTGCTTTGAAAATGCAAAAGGTGGTTTGCTTTGAAAAAGCAAAAGGTGGTTTGCTTTGAAAATGCAAAAAGGTTTGCTTTAAAAATGCAGTAGATGGTTTGATTTGAAAATGGAAAAGGTAGTTTGCTTTGAAAATGCAAAAGGTGGTTTGTTTTGAAATTGCAAAAAAAGTGGTTTACTTTGAAAATGCAAAATGTGGTTTGCTTTGAAAATGCAAAGGGTGGTTTGCTTTAAAAATGCAAAAGGTGGCTTCCTTTTAATATACAAATGGTGGTTTGCTTTGAAAATGCAAAACGTGGTTTGCTTTTAAAATGATAACGGTGGTTTTCTTTGAAAATGCAAATGGTGGTTTGCTTTGAAAATGTAAAAGGTGGTTTTCTTTGAAAATGCAAAAGGTGGTTTGGTATAAAAATGCCAAAAAGTGGTTTGCTTTGGAAATGCAAACGGTGGTTTGCTTTGAAAATGCAAAAGGTCGTTTGCTTTGAAAATGCTAAAGGTCATTTGCTTTGAAAATGCAAAAGGTGGTTTGCTGGTTTGCATTGAAAATGCAAAAGCTGCTTTTCAATGAAAATGCAAAGGGTGGTTTGCTTTGAAAATGAAAAATGTGGTTTGCTTTGAAAATGCAAAAGGTGGCTTGCTTTTAAAATGCAAAAGGTGGTTTGCTGGTTAACATTGAAAATGCAAAAGGTGGTTTGCTTTGAAAATGCAAAATGTGGTGTGCGTTGAAATAGCAAAAAGTGGTTTGCTTTAAAAATGCGGTAGATAGTTTGCTTTGAAAATGGAAAAGGTGGTTTGCTTTGAAAATGCAAAAGGTGGTTTGCTTTGAAAATCCAAAAAGGTTTGCTTTAAAAATGTAGTAGATGGTTTGCTTTGAAAATGGAATAAATGGTTTGCTTTGAAAATGCAAAAGGTGGTTTGTTTTGAAATTGCAAAAAAAGTCGTTTGATTTGAAAATGCAAAAGGTGGTTTGCTTTGAAAATGCAAAAGGTGGCTTGCTTTTAATATGCAAATGGTGGTTTGCTTTAAAAATGCAAAAGGTGGTTTGGATTTTAAAATGGAAAAGGTGGTTTGTTTTGAAAATGCTATAGATGATTAGCTTTGAAAATGCAAAAGGTGGTTTGCTATGAAAATGCAAAAAGGTTTGCTTTAAAAATGCAGTAGGTTTGCTTTGAAAATGGAAAAGGTGGTTTGCTTTGAAAATGCAAAAGGTGGTTTGCTATAAAATGCCAAAAGGCGGTTTGCTTTGAAAATGCAAAATGTGCTTTGCTTTGAAAATGCAAAATGTCGTTTGTTTAGAAAAAACAAAAGGTGGTTTGCTTTGAAAATACAAAATGTGGTTTGCTTTGAAAATGCTATAGGTGGTTTGCTTTGAAAATGGAAAAGGTGGTTTGCTTTGTAAATGGAAACGGTGGTTTTCTTTGAAATTGCAAAAGGTGGTTTGCTTTGAAAAGGTAGTTTGCTTTGAAAATGCAAAAGGTGGATTGCTTTGAAAATGCCAAAAGGTTTGCTTTGAAAATGCAAAACGTGGTTTGCTTTGAAAATGGAAAACGTGATTTGCTTTGAAAATGCAAAAGGTGGTTTGCTTTGAAAAAGCAAAAGGTGGTTTGCTTTGAAAAAGCAAAAGGTGGTTTGCTTTGAAAATGCAAAAAGGTTTGCTTTAAAAATGCAGAAGATGGTTTGCTTTGAAAATTGAAAAGGTGGTTTGGTATAAAAATGCCAAAAAGTGGTTTGCTTTGGAAATGCAAAAGGTGGTTTGCTTTGAAAATGCAAAAGGTCGTTTGCTTTGAAAATTCAAAAGGTCATTTGCTTTGAAAATGCAAAAGGTGGTTTGCTGGTTTGCATTGAAAATGCAAACGCTGCTTTTGAATGAAAATGCAAAAGATGGTTTGCTTTGAAAATGAAAAAGGTGGTTTGCTTTGAAAATGCAAAAGGTGGTTTGCTTTGAAAATGCAAAAGCTGGTTTGCTTTGAAAATGCAAAATGTGGTGTGCTTTGAAAATGCAAATGGTGGTCTGCTTTGAAAATCCAAAAAGGTTTGCTTTATAATGTAGTAGATAGTTTGCTTTGAAAAAGGAAAAAGTGGTTTGCTTTGAAAATACAGAAGGTGGTTTGCTTTGAAATTGCAAAAAAAAACTGGTTTGCTTTGAAAATGCAAAAGGTGGTTTGCTTTGAAAATACAAAAGGTGGTTTGCTTTGAAAATGCCATAGGTGGCTTTCTTTTAATATGGAAATGGTGGTTTGCTTTTAAAATGCAAAAGGTTGTTTGTCTTTACTATGTAAAAGGTGGTTTGCTTTGAAAATGCAAATGGTGGTTTGCTTTGAAAATGCAAATAGTGGTTTGCTTTGAAGGGCAAATGGTGGTTTGCTTTGAAAATGCAAAAGGTGGTTTTCTTTGAAATTGTAAAAAAGGTTGTTTGCTTTTAAAATCAAAAGGTTTGCTTTGAAATGCAAAGGGTTTACTTTGAAAATGCAAAAGGTTTGCTTTGAAAATGCAAAAAGTGGTTTGCTTTGAAGGGAAAATAGTGGTTTGCTTTGAAAAAGCAAAAGGTGGTTGCTTAGAAGATGCAAAAGGTGGTTTGCTTTGAAAATGCAAAAGGTGGTTTGCTTTTAAAATGCAAAAGGTGGTTTGCTATAAAAACGCCAAAAGGAGGTTTGCTTTGAAAATGCAAAAGTTGGTCTGCTTTGAAAATGCAAAAGGTGGTTTACTTTGAAAATGCTAAAGGTGGTTTGCTTTGAAAATGCAAATGGTGGTTTGCTTTGAAAATTATAAAGTGGTTTGCTTCCAAAATGCAAAGGGTTTACTTTGAAAATGCAAAAGGCGGTTTGCTTTGAAGGGCATATGGTGGTTTGCTTTGAAAAAGCAAAAGGTGGTTTGATTTGAAAATGAAAAAAAGGTGGTTTGCTTTTAAAATCAAAAGGTTTGCTTTGAAAATGCAAAGGGTTCACTTTGAAAATGCAAAAGGTCGTTTGCTTTTCAAATGCAAAAGGTGGATTGCTGGTTTGCATTGAAAATGCAAAAGGGAGTTTGCTTTGAAAATGTAAAAGGTGGTGTGCTTTGAAAATGCAAAAGGTGGTTTGCTTTGAAAATGATATAGGTGGTTTGCTTTGAAAATGCAAAAAGGTTTGCTTTAAAAAAGCAGTAGATGATTTACTTTGAAAATGGAAAAGGTGGTTTGAAAATGCAAAAGGTGGTTTCCTTTGAAAATGCAAAAAGGTTTGCTTTAAAAATGCAGTAGATGGTTTGCTTTAAAAAATGCAGTGGATGGTTTGCTTTGAAAATGCAAAAGGTGGTTTGCTTTGAAAATGCAAAAGGTCGTTTGCTTTGAAAATACAAAAGGTCGTTTGCTTTTAAAATGCAAAAGGTCGTTTGCTTTGAAAATGCAATAGGTGGTTTTCTGGTTTGCATTGAAAATGCAGAAGCTGCTTTTTAATGGAAATGCAACAGGTGGTTTGCTTTGAAAATGCAATAGATGGTATGCTTTGAAAATGCAAAAGGTGGTTTGCTTTGAAAATGCAAAAGGTGGTTTGCTTTGTAAATTCAAAAAGGTTTGCTTTAAAAAAGCAGTAGATGGTTTGCTTTGATAATGGAAAAGGTGGTTTGAAAATGCAAAAGGTGGTTTCCTTTGAAAATGCAAAAGGAGGTTTGCTTTGAAAATAAAAAAGGTCGTTTGCTCTGAAAATGCAAAAGGTCGTTTGCTTTTAATATGCAAAAGGTCGTTTGCTTTGTAAATGCAAAAGATTGTTTGCTTTGAAATTGCAAAAAAGTGGTTTGCTTTGAAAATGCAAAAGTGGTTTGCTTTGAAAATACAAAACGTGGTTTGATTTGAAAATGCAAAAAGTGGCTTTGTTTTAATATGCAAATGGTGGTTTGCTTTGAAAATGCAAAAGGTGGTTTGCTTTTAAAATGCAAAAGGTGGTTTGGTTTGAAAATGCAAATGTTGGTTTTCAATGAAAATGTAAAAGGTGGTTTGCTTTGAAAATGCAAAAGGTGGTTTGGTATAAAAATGCCAAAATGTGGTTTGCTTTGAATATGTAAAAGGTGGTTTGCTTTGAAAATGCAAACGGTCGTTTGCTTTGAAAATGCAAAAGGTGGTTTGCTGGTTTGCATTGAAAATGCAAAAGCTGCGTTTTAATGGAAATGCAAAATGTGGTTTGCTTTGAAAATGCAAAAGATGGTATGCTTTGAAAATGCAAAAAGGTTTGCTTTAAAAAAGCAGTAGATGGTTTGCTTTGAAAATGGAAAAGGTGGATTGAAAATGCAAAATGGGGTTTCCTTTGAAAATGCAAAAAGGTTTGCTTTAAAAATGCAATAGATGGTTTGCTTTGAAAATGGAAAAGGTGGTTGTCTTTGAAAATGCAAAAGGTGGTTTCCTTTGAAAATGCAAAAGGTGGTTTGCTTTGAAAATTCAAAAAGGTTTGCTTTAAAAAAGCAGTAGATGGTTTGCTTTGAAAATGGAAAAGGTGGTTTGAAAATGCAAAAGGTGGTTTCCTTTGAAAATGCAAAGGGTTTGCTTTGAAAATACAAAAGGTCGTTTGCTCTGAAAATGCAAAAGGTCGTTTGCTTTTAATATGCAAAAGGTCGTTTGCTTTGAAAATGCAAAAGATTGTTTGCTTTGAAATTGCAAAAAAGTGGTTTGCTTTGAAAATGCAAAAGTGGTTTGCTTTGAAAATACAAAACGTGGTTTGCTTTGAAAATGCAAAAGGTGGCTTGCTTTTAATATGCAAAAGATGGTTTGCTTTTAAAATGCAAAAGGTGTTTTGGTTTTAAAATGCAAAAGATGGTTTGGTTTTAAAATGGAAATGTTGGTTTGCTTTGAAAATGCAAAAGGTGGTTTGCTTTGAAAATGCAAAAGATGATTTGCTTTGAAAATGCTAAATGTGGTTTGCTTTGAAAATGCAAAAGGTGGTTTACTTTGAAAATGCAAAAGGTGGTGGGCTTTGAAAATGCAAAAGCTGATTTGCTTTGAAAATGCAAAAGGTCGTTTGCTTTGAAAGTGCAAAAGGTAGTTTGCTTTGAAAATGTTAAATGTGGTTTGCTTTGAAAATGCAAAAAAGTGGTTTGGTTTGAAAATGCAAAAGGTGGTTTGCTTTGAAAATGCTATAAGTGGTTTGCTTTGAAAATGCAAAAGGTGGTTTGCTTTGCAAATGCAAAAATTTGCTTTGAAAATGCAAAAGGTGGTTTGCTTTGAAAATGCAAAAGATGGTTTGTTTTGAAAATGCAAAAGGTGGTTTGTTTTGAAAATGCAAAAAGTGGTTTGCTTTGAAAATGCAAAAGATGGTTAGCTTTGAAAATGCAAAAGGTTTGATTTGAAAATGCAAAAGATGGTTTGCTTTGAAAAGGCAAAAGGTGGTTTGCTATAAAAATGCCAAAAGGAGGTTTGCTTTCAAAATGCAAAATGTGGTTTTCCTTTAAAATGCAAAAGGTCCTTTGCTTTGAAAATGCAAAAGGTTTGCTATGAAAATGCAAAAGTTGGTTTGCTGGTTTGCATTGAAAATGAAAAAGGTGGTTTGCTTTGAAAATACACAAGGTGGTTTGCTTTGAAAATGCAAAAGGTGGTTAGCTTTGAAAATACAAAAGGTGGTTTGCTTTGAAAATGCAAAAGGCGGCTTGCTTTTAATATGCAAAAGATGGTTTGCTTTTAAAATGCAAAAGGTGTTTTGGTTTTAAAATGCAAAAGGTGGTTTGGTTTTAAAATGGAAATGTTGGTTTGCTTTGAAAATGCAAAAGGTGGTTTGCTTTGAAAATGCAAAAGTTGATTTGCTTTGAAAATGCTAAATGTGGTTTGCTTTGAAAATGGAAAAAGTGGTTTGCTTTGAAAATGCAAAAGGTGGTTTGCTGGTTTGCATTGAAAATGCAAAAGTTGGTTTACTTTGAAAATGCAAAAGGTGGTGGCTTTGAAAATGCAAAAGCTGATTTGCTTTGAAAATCGAAAAGGTCGTTTGCTTTGAAAGTGCAAAAGGTAGTTTGCTTTGAAAATGTTAAATGTGGTTTGCTTTGAAAATGCAAAAAAGTGGTTTGGTTTGGAAATGCTAAAGGTGGTTTGCTTTGAAAATGCTATAAGTGGTTTGCTTTGAAAATGCAAAAGGTGCTTTGCTTTGAAATTGCAAAAGGTGGTTTGCTTTGAAAATGCAAAAGGTGGTTTGCTTTGAAATTGCGAAAAAAATTGCTTTGAAAATGCGAGAAAAAAATTGCTTTGAAAATGCAAAAGGTGGTTTGCTTTGAAAATGCAAAAGATGGTTTGTTTTGAAAATGCAAAAGGTGGTTTGATTTGAAAATGCAATAGGTGGTTTGCTTTGAAAATGCAAAAGGTGGTTTGCTATGAAAAGGTGGTTTGCTTTGAAAATGCATAAGGTGGTTTGCTTTGAAAATGCAAAAGATGGTTAGCTTTGAAAATGCAAAAGGTTTGCTTTGAAAATGCAAAAGATGGTTTGCTTTGAAAATGCATAAGGTGGTTTGCTTTGAAAATATAAAAGGTGGTTCGCTTTGAAATTGCAAAAAGTGGTTTGCTTTGAAAATGCAAAAGGTGGTTTGCTTTATAATGCAAAAGGTGGTTTGCTTTAAAAATGCAAAAGGTGGTTTGCTTTGAAAATACAAAATGTGCTTTGCTTTGAAAATGCAAAAGGTGATTTGTTTTGAAAATGGAAAAGGTGGTTTGCCATGAAAATGCAAAAGGTGGTTTGCTTAGAATAGGTGGTTTGCTTTGAAAATGCATAAGGTGGTTTGCATTGAAAATGCATAACGATGTTTGCTTTGAAATTGCAAAAAGTGGTTTGCTTTGAAAATGCAAAACGTGGTTTGCTTTGAAAATGCAAATGTTGGTTTTCATTGAAAATGTAAAAGGTGGTTTGCTTTGAAAATGCAAAAGGTGGTTTGGTATAAAAATGCCAAAAAGTGGTTTGCTTTGAAAATGCAAAAGGTAGTTTGCTTTGAAAATGCAAACTGTCGTTTACTCTGAAAATGCAAAAGGTGGTTTGCTGATTTGCATTGAAAATGCCAACGCTGCTTTTTAATGGAAATGCAAAAGGTGGTTTGCTTTGAAAATGCAAAAGATGGTATACTTTGAAAATGCAAAAAGGTTTGCTTTAAAAAAGCAGTAGATGGTTTACTTTGAAAATGGAAAAGGTGGATTGAAAATGCAAAAGGTGATTTCCTTTGAAAATGCAAAAAGGTTTGCTTTAAAAATGCAGTAGATGGTTTGCTTTGAAAATGGAAAAGATGGTTTGCTTTGAAAATGCAAAAGGTGGTTTGCTTTGAAAATGCAAAAAGGTTTGATTTTATAATGCAGTAGATGGTTTGCTTGAAAATGGAAAAGGTGGTTTGCTTTGAAAATGCAAAAGATGGTTTGCTTTAAAATTGCAAAAATGTGGTTTGCTTTGAAAATGCAAAATGTGGTTTGCTTTGAAAATACAAAACGTGGTTTGATTTGAAAATGCAAAAACTGGCTTGCTTTTAATATGCAAATGGTGGTTTGCTTTGAAAATGCAAAAGGTGGTTTGCTTTTAAAAATGCAAAAGGTGGTTTGCTGGTTTGCATTGAAAATGCAAAAGCTGCTTTTTAATGGAAATGCAAATGGTGGATTGCTTTGAAATTGCAAAAGATGGTATGCTTTGAAAATGCAAAAGGTGGTTTGCTTTGAAAATGCAAAAGATGGTTTGCTTTGAATATGAAAAAGCTGGTTTGCTTTGAAAATGCTAAAGGTTTGCTTTGAAAATGGAAAGGGTTTACTTTGAAAATGCAAAAGGTTTGCTTTGAAAATGCAAATAATGGTTTGCTTTGAAGGGTAAATGGTGGTTTGCTATGAAAATGCAAGTGGTGGTTTGCTTTGAAAATGCAAAAGGTGGTTTGCTTTGAAAATGCAAAAGGTGGTTTGCTTTGAAAATGCAAATGGTGGTTTGCTATGAAAAGGCAAAAGGTGGTTTGCTATAAAAATGCCAAAAGGAGGTTTGCTTTCAAAATGCAAAATGTGGTTTTCTTTCAAAATGCAAAAGGTCGTTTGCTTTGAAAATGCAAAAGGTTTGCTATGAAAATGCAAAAGTTGGTTTGCTGGTTTGCATTGAAAATGAAAAAGGTGGTTTGCTTTGAAAATACACAAGGTGGTTTGCTTTGAAAATGCAAAAGGTGGTTTGCTTTGAAAATGCAAAGGGTGGTTTGTTTTGAAATAGCAAAAATTGGTTTGCTTTGAAAATGCAAAAGATGGTATGCTTTGAAAATGCAAAAAGGTTTGCTTTAAAAAAGCAGTAGATGGTTTACTTTGAAAATGGAAAAGTTGGATTGAAAATGCAAAAGGTGGATTGAAAATGCAAAAGGTGGTTTCCTTTGAAAATGCAAAAAGGTTTGCTTTAAAAATGCAGTAGATGGTTTGCTTTGAAAATGGAAAAGGTGGTTTGCTTTGAAAATGCAAAAGGTGGTTTGCTTTAAAAATGCAAAAAGATTTGATTTTATAATGCAGAAGATGGTTTGCTTGAAAATGGAAAAGGTGGTTTGCTTTGAAAATGCAAAAGATGGTTTGCTTTGAAATTGCAAAAAAGTGGTTTGCTTTGAAAATGCAAAATGTGGTTTGCTTTGAAAATACAAAACGTGGTTTGATTTGAAAATGCAAAAAGTGGCTTGCTTTTAATATGCAAATGGTGGTTTGCTTTGAAAATGCAAAAGGTGGTTTGGTATAAAAATGCCAAAAAGTGGTTTGCTTTGAAAATGCAAAATGTGGTTTGCTTTGAAAATGCAAAAAGTAGTTTGTTTTGAAATAGCAAAAAGTGTTTTGCTTTGATAATGCAAAAGGTGGTTTGCTTTGAAAATACAAAAGGTGGTTTGCTTTGAAAATGCAAAAGGTGGCTTGCTTTTAATATGCAAAAGATGGTTTGCTTTTAAAATGCAAAAGGTGTTTTGGTTTTAAAATGCAAAAGGTGGTTTGGTTTTAAAATGGAAATGTTGGTTTGCTTTGAAAATGCAAAAGGTGGTTTCCTTTGAAAATGCAAAAGGTGATTTGCTTTGAAAATGCTAAATGTGGTTTGCTTTGAAAATGCAAAAAGTGGTTTGCTTTGAAAATGCAAAACGTGGTTTGCTTTGAAATGCAAAAGGTGGTTTGCTTTGAAAATTCAAAGCGTGGTTTGCTTTGAAAATGCAAAAGGTGGTTTGCTTTGAAAATGCAAAAGGTGGTTTGCTTTGAAAATGCAAAAGGTGGTTTGCTGTTTGCATTGAAAATGCAAAAGGTGTTTTAGTTTGAAAATGGAAAAGGTGGTTTGCTTTGAAAATGCAAAAGGTGATTTGCTTTGAAAATGCTAAATGTGGTTTGCTTTGAAAATGCAAAAAGTGGTTTGCTTTGAAAATGCAAAAGGTGGTTTGCTGGTTTGCAATGAAAATGCAAAAGGTGGTTTACTTTGAAGATGCAAAAGGTGGTGGGCTTTGAAAATGCAAAAGGTGATATGCTTTGAAAATGCAAAAGGTCGTTTGCTTTGAAAGTGCAAAAGGTAGTTTGCTTTGAAAATGTTAAATGTGGTTTGATTTGAAAATGCAAAAAAGTGGTTTGGTTTGAAAATGCAAAAGGTGGTTTGCTTTGTAAATGCTATAAGTGGTTTGCTTTGAAAATGCAAAAGGTGCTTTGCTTTGAAATTGCAAAAGGTGGTTTGCTTTGAAAATGCAAAAGGTGGTTTGCTTTGAAAATGCGAAAAAAAATTGCTTTGAAAATGCAAAAGGTGGTTTGTTTTGAAAATGCAAAAGGTGGTTTGCTTTGAAAATGCAAAAGGTGGTTTGCTTTGAAAATGCAAAAGGTGGTTTGTTTTGAAAAGGTGGTTTGCTTTGAAAATGCATAAGGTGGTTTGCTTTGAAAATGCAAAAGATGGTTAGCTTTGAAAATGCAAAAAGGTTTGCTTTGAACATGCAAAAGATGGTTTGCTTTGAAAATGCAAAAGGTGGTTTGCTTTGAAAATACAAAATGTGCTTTGCTTTGAAAATGCAAAAGGTGATTTGCTTTGAAAATGCAAAAGGTGGTTTGCCATGAAAATGCAAAAGGTGGTTTGCTTAGAATAGGTGGTTTGCTTTGAAAATGCATTAGGTGGTTTGCATTGAAAATGCATGACGTTGTTTGCTTTGAAATTGCACAAAGTGGTTTGCTTTGAAAATGCAAAACGTGGTTTGCTTTGAAATGCAAAAGGTGGTTTGCTTTGAAAATTCAAAATGTGGTTTGCTTTGAAAATGCAAAAAGTGGTTTGCTTTGAAAATGCAAAAGGTGGTTTGCTGTTTGCATTGAAAATGCAAAAGGTGTTTTATTTGAAAATGCAAAAGGTGGTTTGCTTTGAAATGCAAAAGGTGATTTGCTTTGAAAATGCTAAATGTGGTTTGCTTTGAAAATGCAAAAAGTGGTTTGCTTTGAAAATGCAAAAGGTGGTGGGCTTTGAAAATGCAAAAGGTGATTTGCTTTGAAAATGCAAAAGGTCGTTTGCTTTGAAAGTGCAAAAGGTAGTTTGCTTTGAAAATGCAAAAGGTGGTTTGCTGGTTTGCATTGAAATTGCAAAAGGTGGTTTGCTTTGAAAATGCAAAAGCTGGTTTGTTTTGAAAATGCGAAAAAAAATTGCTTTGAAAATGCAAAATGTGGTTTCTTCGAAAATGCAAAAGGTGGTTTGTATTGAAAATACAAAAGGTGCTTTGTTTTGAAAATGCAAAAGGTGGTTTGCTTTGAAAATGCAAAAGGTGGTTTGCTTTGAAAATGCAAAAGGTGGTTTGCTTTGAAAATGTAAAAGGTGGTTTGCATTGAAAATGCAAAAGGTGGTTTGCTTTGAATAGGTGGTTTGCTTTGAAAATGCATAAGGTGGTTTGCTTTGAAAATGCAAAAGATGGTTTGCTTTGAAAATACATAAAGGTTTGCTTTGAAAATGCAAAAGGTGGTTTGTTTTGAAAATGCAGAAGGTGGTTTGTTTTCAAAATGCAAAAGCTGGTTTGTTTTGAAAATGCGAAAAAAAATTGCTTTGAAAATGCAAAATGTGGTTTCTTTGAAAATGCAAAAGGTGGTTTGTATTGAAAATACAAAAGGTGGTTTGTTTTGAAAATGCAAAAGGTGGTTTGCTTTGAAAATGCAAAAGGTGGTTTGCTTTGAAAATGCAAAAGGTGGTTTGCTTTGAAAATGTAAAAGGTGGTTTGCATTGAAAATGCAAAAGGTGGTTTGCTTTGAATAGGTGGTTTGCTTTGAAAATGCATAAGGTGGTTTGCTTTGAAAATGCAAAAGATGGTTTGCTTTGAAAATACATAAAGGTTTGCTTTGAAAATGCAAAAGGTGGTTTGTTTTGAAAATGCAGAAGGTGGTTTGTTTTCAAAATGCAAAAGGTGGTTTGCTTTGAATATGCAAAAGGTACTTTGCTTTGTAAATGCAAAAGGTGGTTTGCTTTGAAAATGCAAAAGGTGGTTTGCTTTGAAAATGTAAAAGGTGGTTTGCTTTGAAAGGGTTGTTTGCTTTGAAAATGCAAAAGGTTGTTTGTTTTGAAAATGCAAAAGGTGGTTTGTTTTGAAAATGCAAAAGGTTGTTTGCTTTGAAAATGCAAAAGTTGGTTTGCTTTGAAAATGCAAAAGGTGGTTTGCTTTGAAAATGCAAAAGGTGGTTTGTTTTGAAAATAGAGAGGGTGGTTTGTTTTGAAAATGCAAAAGGTGGTTTGCTTTGAAAATGCAAAACGTAGTTTGCTTTGAAAATGCAAAAGGTGGTTTGCTTTGAAAATGCAAAGGCAAGTGAGGTTGCTTTTAAAAAAATCACTTCCACTCACGGCTTCGATTTTTGGCCATATTACTCAGTCCCCCTCCAGCTGTCAGGGCCATAGATGAAAAATATAAGACTTATAAATGTTTAAATAATGTTGAAATGCTCTCTCCTGTCAATCATGCCATGGAGGACACGCCCCATCCGGTGGGAGGGGGGGACTATAAACCCGGAAGTGTGGAATTGCCGCAGTCGCTGCAAGATGAGGGAGGGAGAGTTCACGACTCTCAGTCTGAGCAGTGAATAAACTGATCACTGAACACATGTCCCCTAAACTGTGAGTGTGGTTTTATGTGCTTTTATGTGGTTTATTTGGAACTGTGTTTGGAAGGAATAAATGTTTTTACGTGCCTTTTGAATGTGCCGCTAATTTAAAAGTGTGCCTTTTGACTGTGCCGCTAATTGAAAAGTGTGCCTTTTGACGGTGTCGCTAATTGAAAAGTGCGCCTCTTGACTGTGCCGCTAATTGAAAAGTGTGCCTTTTGACGTTGCCGCTATTTGAAAACTGTGCCTTTTGACTGTGCCGCTAAGCTGTGCCTATATTTTAAAATGTGATTTGCTTTATAAATGTGGCTTGCGTTTTAATGTGGCTTGCGTTTTAAATGTGGCTTGCTGTGCAACCGTTTTTGGAAGGAAAAACAGTGAATAAACGTTTTATTAGATCAGGACTGTGTTTAATGCTAAATTCCCGCAAAATTGCCGCTCATTCCGCTCATAGCTTTGAAAATACAAAACGTGGTTTGATTTGAAAATGCAAAAACTGGCTTGCTTTTAATATGCAAATGGTGGTTTGCTTTTAAAAATGCAAAAGGTGGTTTGCTGGTTTGCATTGAAAATGCAAAAGCTGCTTTTTAATGGAAATGCAAATGGTGGATTGCTTTGAAAATGCAAAAGATGGTATGCTTTGAAAATGCAAAAGGTGGTTTGCTTTGAAAATGCAAAAGGTGGCTTGCTTTGAATATGAAAAAGCTGGTTTGCTTTGAAAATGCTAAAGGTTTGCTTTGAAAATGCAAAGGGTTTACTTTGAAAATGCAAAAGGTTTGCTTTGAAAATGCAAATAATGGTTTGCTTTGAAGGATAAATGGTGGTTTGCTATGAAAATGCAAGTGGTGGTTTGCTTTGAAAATGCAAAAGGTGGTTTGCTTTAAAAATGCAGTAGATGGTTTGCTTTGAAAATGAAAAAGGTGGGTTGCATTGAAAATGCAAAAGGTGGTTTGCTTTGAAAATGCCAAAAGGTTTGATTTTATAATGCAGTAGATGGTTTGCTTGAAAATGGAAAAGGTGGTTTGCTTTGAAATTGCAAAAAATTGGTTTGCTTTGAAAATGCAAAATGTGGTTTGCTTTGAAAATACAAAACGTGGTTTGATTTGAAAATGCAAAAAGTGGCTTGCTTTTAATATGCAAATGGTGGTTTGCTTTGAAAATGCAAAAGGTGGTTTGCTTTTAAAATATAAAAGGTGGTTTGCTTTGAAAATGCAAAAGGTGGCTTGCTTTTAATATGCAAAAGATGGTTTGCTTTTAAAATGCAAAATGTGTTTTGGTTTTAAAATGCAAATGGTGGTTTGGTTTTAAAATGGAAATGTTGGTTTGCTTTGAAAATGCAAATGGTGGTTTGCTTTGAAAATGTAAAAGGTGTTTTGCTTTGAAAATGCAATAGGTGGTTTGGTATAAAAATGCCCCAAAGTGGTTTGTTTTGAAAATGCAAAAGGTGGTTTGCTTTGGAAATGCAAAAGGTCGTTTGTTTACCAAAATGCAAATTGTCGTTTGCTTTAAGAATGCAAAAGGTGGTTTGCTTTGAAAATGCAAAAGGTGGTTTGCTTTGAAAATACAAAATGTGCTTTGCTTTGAAAATGCAAAAGGTGATTTGCTTTGAAAATGCAAAGGTGGTTTGCCATGAAAATGCAAAAGGTGGTTTGCTTAGACTAGGTTGTTTGCTTTGAAAATGCATAAGGTGGCTTGCATTGAAGATGGAAAAGGTTGTTTGCTTTGAAATTGCAAAAAGTGGTTTGCTTTGAAAATGCAAAACGTGGGTTGCTTTGAAATGCAAAAGGTGGTTTGCTTTGAAAATTCAAAGCGTGGTTGCTTTGAAAATGCAAAAGGTGGTTTGCTTTGAAAATGCAAAAGGTCGTTTGCTTTGAAAATGCAAAAGGTGGTTTGCTGTTTGCATTGAAAATGCAAACGGTGTTTTAGTTTGAAAATGGAAAAGGTGGTTTGCTTTGAAGATGCAAAAAGTGGTTTGCTTTGAAAATGCAAAAGGTGGTTTGCTGGTTTGCAATGAAAATGCAAAAGGTGGTTTACTTTGAAGATGCAAAAGGTGGTGGGCTTTGAAAATGCAAAAGGTGATTTGCTTTGAAAATGCAAAAGGTCGTTTGCTTTGAAAGTGCAAAAGGTAGTTTGCTTTGAAAATGTTAAATGTGGTTTGATTTGAAAATGGAAAAAAGTGGTTTGGTTTGAAAATGCAAAAGGTGGTTTGCTTTGTAAATGCTATAAGTGGTTTGCTTTGAAAATGCAAAAGGTGCTTTGCTTTGAAATTGCAAATGGTGGTTTGCTTTGAAAATGCAAAAGGTGGTTTGCTTTGAAAATGCGAAAAAAAATTGCTTTGAAAATGCAAAAGGTGGTTTGTTTTGAAAATGCAAAAGGTGGTTTGCTTTGAAAATGCAAAAGATGGTTTGCTTTGAAAATGCAAAAGGTGGTTTGCTTTGAAAATGCAAAAGGTGGTTTGCTTTGAAAAGGTGGTTTGCTTTGAAAATGCATAAGGTGGTTTGCTTTGAAAATGCAAAAGGTGGCTAGCTTTGAAAATGCAAAAAGGTTTGCTTTGAAAATGCAAAAGATGGTTTGCCATATTACTCAGTCCCCCTACAGCTGTCAGGGCCATAGATGATAAATATAAGACTTATAAATGTTTAAATAATGTTGAAATTCTCTCTCCTGTCAATCATGCCATGGAGGACACGCCCCATCCGGTGGGAGGGGGGGGACTATAAACCCGGAAGTGTGGAATTGCCGCAGTCGCTGCAAGATGAGGGAGGGAGAGTTCACGACTCTCAGTCTGAGCAGTGAATAAACTGATCACTGAACACATGTCCCCTAAACTGTGAGTGTGGTTTTATGTGCTTTTATGTGGTTTATTTGGAACTGTGTTTGGAAGGAATAAAAGTTTTACGTGCCTTTTGAATGTGCCGCTAATTTAAAAGTGTGCCTTTTGACTGTGCCGCTAATTGAAAAGAGTGCCTTTTGACGGTGTCGCTAATTGAAAAGTGCGCCTCTTGACTGTGCCGCTAATTGAAAAGTGTGCCTTTTGACGTTGCCGCTAATTGAAAACTGTGCCCTTTGACTGTGCCGCTAAGCTGTGCCTATATTTTAAAATGTGATTTGCTTTATAAATGTGGCTTGCGTTTTAATATGGCTTGCGTTTTAAATGTGGCTTGCTGTGCAACCGTTTTTGGAAGGAAAAACAGTGAATAAACGTTTTATTAGATCAGGACTGTGTTTAATGCTAAATTCCCGCAAAATTGCCGCTCATTCCGTGACTTACTGGAGAGATGGTGCTGAAAATGCAAAAGGTGGTTTGTTTTCAAAATGCTAAAGGTGGTTTGCTTTGAAAATGCAAAAGGTGGTTTGCTTTGAAAATGCAAAAGGTGGTTTGGTTTGAAAATGCAAAATGTGGTTTGCTTTGAAAAGGTGGTTTGCTTTGAAAATGCGTAAGGTGGTTTGCTTTGAAAATGCAAAAGATGGTTGGCTTTGAAAATGCAAAAAGGTTTGCTTTGAAAATGCAAAAGATGGTTTGCTTTGAAAATGCAAATGGTGGTTCGCTTTGAAAAGGTGGTTTGCTTTGAAAATGCATGAGGTGGTTTCCTTTGAAAATATAAAAGGTGGTTCGCTTTGAAATTGCAAAAAGTGGTTTGCTTTGAAAATGCAAAAGGTGGTTTGCTTAGAATAGGTGGTTTGCTTTGAAAATGCATAAGGTGGTTTGCATTGAAAAAGCAGAACGTTGTTTGCTTTGAAATTGCACAAAGTGGTTTGCTTTGAAAATGCAAAACATGGTTTGCATTGAAATGCAAAAGGTGGTTTGCTCTGAAAATTCAAACGTGGTTTGCTTTGAAAATGCAAAAGGTGGTTTGCTTTGAAAATGCAAAAGGTGGTTTGCTGTTTGCATTGAAAATGCAAAAGGTGTTTTAGTTTGAAAATGCAAACGGTGGTGGTCTTTGAAAACGCAAAAGGTGATTTGCTTTGAAAATGCAAAAGGTCGTTTGCTTTGAAAGTGCAAAAGTTAGTTTGCTTTGAAAATGTTAAAGGGGGTTTGCTTTGAAAATGCAAAAATGTGGTTTGCTTGGAAAATGCAAAAGGTGGTTTGCTTCGAAAATGCTAAAACTGGTTTGCTTTGAAAATGCAAAAGGTGCTTTGCTTTTAAATTGCAAAAGGTGGTTTGCTTTGAATATGCAAAAGCTGGTTTGTTTTGAAAATGCGGAAAAAAATTGCTTTGAAAATGCAAAATGTGTTTTCTTTGAAAATGCAAAAGGTGGTTTGTATTGAAAATACAAAAGGTGGTTTGTTTTTAAAATGCAAAAGGTGGTTTGCTTTGAAAATGCAAAAGGTGGTTTGCTTTGAAAATGCAAAAGGTGGTTTACTTTGAAAATGCAAAGGCAAGTGAGGTTGCTTTTGAAATGCAAAGGCAAGTGCGTTTGGTTTGAAAATGCAAAGGCAAGTGCGGTTGCTTTGAAAATGCAAAGGCAAGTGCGGTTGCTTTGAAAATGCATAGGCAAGTGATTCAAAGTCAAATCTTGACCACTTCCTGTTTGCACTGTATATTGGTTTTAGAAAAATGACTTCCACTCACGGCTTCGATTTTTGGCCATATTACTCAGTCCCCCTCCAGCTGTCAGGGCCATAGATGAAAAATATAAGACTTATTAATGTTTAAATAATGTTGAAATTCTCTCTCCTGTCAATCATGCCATGGAGGACACGCCCCATCCGGTGGGAGGGGGAGGGACTATAAACCCGGAAGTGTGGAATTGCCGCAGTCGCTGCAAGATGGGGGAGGGAGAGTTCACGACTCTCAGTCTGAGCAGTGAATAAACTGATCACTGAACACATGTCCACTAAACTGTGAGTGTGGTTTTATGTGCTTTTATGTGGTTTATTTGGAACTGTGTTTGGAAGGAATAAATGTTTTTACGTGCCTTTTGACTGTGCCTCTAATTTAAAAGTGTGCCTCTTGACTGCCGCTAATTGAAGAGTGCCTCTTGACTGTGCCGCTAATTGAAAAGTGTGCCTTTTGACGGTGCCGCTAATTGAAAAGTGTGCCTTTTGACGGTGCCGCTAATTGACAACTGTGCCCTTTGACTGTGCCGCTAAGCTGTGCCTATATTTTAAAATGTGATTTGCTTTATAAATGTGGCTTGCGTTTTAATGTGGCTTGCGTTTTAAAAGTGGCTTGCTGTGCAACCGTTTTTGGAAGGAAAAACAGTGAATAAACGTTTTATTAGATCAGGACTGTGTTCAATGCAAAATTGCCGCTCATTCCGTGACTTAGTGGAGAGATGGTGCTGATTGCGTCATTTCTGGTGAGTTCAGAGGTGGCGCTCAGTGCGGAAGGGTCAAGTGGAGACACCGCCCTGAACCGTTAGTAACAGGATTCAGTATGGTTACCACATTCTGAAGTTACTTGGCATTTTATTATTGGTGCTGTGCGTGAGTGTGTGTCTGTGTTTGTGTGTCTTTATTTGTATGAGTGTGTGTGTGTGTCTCTGTGTTTGTGTGTGTGTGTGTGTGTTTTTTTTTTGTGTGTGTGTGTTCCTGTGTGTGTCCCTGTGTGTGTGTCCCTGTGTGTGTGTCCCTGTGTGTGTGTCCCTGTGTGTCTCTCTGTGTGTGCCTCGCTGTGTGTGTCTGTGTGTGTGTGTGTGTGTGTCTCTGTTTGTTTGTCTCTGTGTGTGTGCTCTGTGTGTGTGTTTGTGTATGTGTGTGTCTCTATGTGTGTGTCTCTGTTGGAGTGCTTGGAGTGCTGTGAGGTTGGACTTGCTGCCTGCACTCTGCTTGGTGTGCTGTGAGGTTGCACTTGCTGCCTCCACTCTGCTTGGTGTGCTGTGAGGTTGGACTTACTGCCTGCTCTCTGCTTGGACTGCTGTGAGGTTGGACATGCTGCCTCCACTCTGCTTGCTGTCTGGTTGGACATGCTGCCTCCACTCTGCTTGGAGTGCTGTGAGGTTGGACTTGCTGCCTGCACTGTGCTTGGAGTGCTGTGAGGTTGGACTTGCTGCCTCCACTGTGCTTGGAGTGCTGTGAGGTTGGACTTGCTGCCTGCACTGTGCTTGGAGTGCTGTGAGGTTGGACTTGCTGCCTGCATTCTGCTTGGAGTGCTGTGAGGTTGGACTTGCTGCCTGCACTGTGCTTGGAGTGCTGTGAGGTTGGATTTGCTGCCTGCACTGTGCTTGGAGTGCTGTGAGGTTGGACTTGCTGCCTGCACTCTGCTTGGAGTGCTGTGAGGTTGGACTTGCTGCCTGCACTGTGCTTGGAGTGCTGTGAGGTTGGACTTGCTGCCTGCACTGTGCTTGGAGTGCTGTGAGGTTGGATTTGCTGCCTGCACTGTGCTTGGAGTGCTGTGAGGTTGGATTTGCTGCCTGCACTGTGCTTGGAGTGCTGTGAGGTTGGACTTGCTGCCTGCACTGTGCTTGGAGTGCTGTGAGGTTGGACTTGCTGCCTACACTGTGGTTGGAGTGCTGTGAGGTTGGACTTGCATTGTTTTAAGACTCGTTCATATTTTAAACATTAATAAATCCTTTTTCACCTTGCCATGTCTGCGTGTTCCTCATCACAATGGGTACGTAATAGGCAGGAATGGCTGTGCTGTCAGAGAGCCACTAAGAGTGCCTGGGGGGGAGGTTGAGGAGAGATGGACTGAATGCATGGGGGGGAGGGGAAATGCAAGGAGCAGAGTTGGGGGGTGAAGGAAGGAGGGGTAACTGAGTGAACTGGCACCACACCAGCTGTAATTGACTGAAGTGCCAGCCCATCAGTCATGACTTAGTGAACTGCATGTCCAAGAATCCATTCAGTCCACAATGTCCATACTAGCCCTCTGGAAACCAGTCCCTTCAGCCCACAACACCCATACTAGCGCAACAGCGATCAACGCAAGGATGGACGTTCCTCCTTCATTGCTGTGATCTGTAAAAAGAGATGAAAATGTCTAAAATTGATTGTCCACCCTCTCCTCCTTCTCTCTCACAGACTCTGTCACCTGTTTTCAGTAGAATTTCTGGCAGTTTCTGAGCTGCCAGCCCACCAGGCCTGAGTTTCTGAGCTGCCAGCCCACCAGGCCTGAGTTTCTGAGCTGCCAGCCCACCAGGCCTGAGTTTCTGAGCTGCCAGCCCACCAGGCCTGAGTTTCTGAGCTGCCAGCCCACCAGGCCTGAGTTTCTGAGCTGCCAGCCCACCAGGCCTGAGTTTCTGAGCTGCCAGCCCAAGAATCCATTCGGCCCACAAAACCGATGTTAGTGGTCCAGTAAACACCCCCCCCCCCCCCACAGGCCAGCAATATTGGAATTGGTGGAGAGGTGGAAAATTGCTTTGTGGGACCAGCCCTCCTGTGTGAAGCTGGGATCCAACGGGTCTCACTTAGTCTAGTGTAGTTATACAAGAAGATGTTTGGATGAATATCTTACTGTTTTTGCTACTACACTAAAGAAACTATTAATCAAGAGACTGTGTTTGGAAGATTTCCCTTTCGACGGCATTGAATGTCTCGGGGAGAGCTCGTGAATGCGTTTCGATTAACTCCTGAACCCGTGTCTTCAATCAGAGTGACTAAAGGAAAGAATCCTCGAAACGATATGAAAATCTGTCACTATAAGTACTACCCCAGATTACTACTCCACAGTGTGTCACGCTATCAGTAATACTCCACAGTGTGTCCCTCCATCAGTACCACCACAGTGTGTCCCTCCATCAGTACCACCACCACAGTGTGTCCCTCCATCAGTACCACCACCACAGTGTGCCCCTCCATCAGTACCACCACAGTGTGTCCCCTCCATCAGTACCACCACAGTGTGTCCCCTCCATCAGTACCACCACAGTGTGTCCCTCCATCAGTACCACCACAGTGTGTCCCCTCCATCAGTACCACAGTGTGTCCCTCCATCAGTACCACCACCACAGTGTGTCCCTCCATCAGTACCACCAAAGTGTGTCCCCTCCATCAGTACCACCACCACAGTGTGCCCCTCCTTCAGTACCACCACCACAGTGTGTCCCTCCATCAGTACCACCACAGTGTGTCCCCTCCATCAGTACCACAGTGTGTCCCTCCATCAGTACCACCACCACAGTGTGTCCCCTCCATCAGTACCACCACCACAGTGGGTCACTGCGTCAGTACCACCACCACAGTGTGTCCCTCCATCAGTACCACCACAGTGTGTCCCTCCATCAGTACCACCACCACAGTGTGTCCCTCCATCAGTACCACCACCACAGTGTGTCCCTCCATCAGTACCACCACAGTGTGTCCCTCCATCAGTGCCACCACAGTGTGTCCCTCCATCAGTACCACCACCACAGTGTGTCCCCTCCATCAGTACCACCACAGTGTGTCCCTCCATCAGTACCACCACAGTGTGTCCCTCCATCAGTACCACCACAGTGTGTCCCTCCATCAGTACCACCACCACAGTGTGTCCCCTCCATCAGTACCACCACAGTGTGTCCCCTCCATCAGTACCACCACCACAGTGTGTCCCTCCATCAGTACCACCACAGTGTGTCCCCTCCATCAGTACCACCACAGTGTGTCCCTCCATCAGTACCACCACCACAGTGTGTCCCTCCATCAGTACCACCACAGTGTGTCCCCTCCATCAGTACCACCACAGTTTGTCACTGCGTCAGATCTGCCCCATTGTTACCCCTCCATCAGTACTATCCCACTGTGTGTCACTCCATCAGTGGACGGAGAGAGGGCAGCCCAGAGAGGGGGAATAGAGAGCGTAGGAAATAGAGTAACAGTTCAGAGAGAGTGACAGCAGTGAGGATGGAGGGAGAGAGAAAGAGAGGAGGGAGAGGTGCTGCATCATTCGCCGTTTTATTTAGGTTTAGGACAATTCTGAGGCGGCAATGTTTCTGTTCTCTGAGTGTCGTGAGTCTTTGGGTCGTTCCCCCTCAGAGGTGATGAAGGAAGGCAGAGAATGTTATTGTCCCATGGTATAGTCAGATCTATTCCAGGCAAGCAGGGAGTGAATGGTTCCCGGGGTCAGTCAGCGGGAGTGTGGGGTTGAGGTCACAGTCAGTCAAGCCGCGATCATATTGAGTGGTGAAGCAGAGTGGAGGGATGGGGGGGCATTTTAGTCCGAGGTGGTGTGTTGAACTAATTCCTCAACCTGTGGACAAAGGTCGCCCAGTCCAGTCCACCTTCAAACTGGGCACCAGAAGCCCTGAGAGGGTCCCTGGAATTTGGCATTGCCTTGCTGAGTGAAACGGATTGAAGGATAATCAGACAACCAACATGAGGTGGAGAGTTGGATGTGATGGAGTTTGAAACAATATCCCCTTTGCTGGAACAATGCCGCCGCTCCCAATTTCCATCCCTCAGTATCTATCGCCACAATTCCCAGTCTTTGGAGTTTCTCAATCAATTCCCTGAATAAATCACAACCTGTCTCAGCAGGGTTTTCACTCGGCTGATGTCATCTGTTTGTGAATCATTTCAAAATCTTTATTTTTAAACTCTGTTGAAACTTCACTGTCCCGGTGGAGACGGAAAATGGTATAAAATCACCAGGAATGTTCTGTCCCAGCATTTCATTCCGAGACATTACCGGTAGCTCACGGGGACACGTCGCTGGGCACAGAAAATGGGGCAGTATCTTTGGGAATATTGGCGTGTGGAGAGAATCCTGTACGTGATCATTGCTGCCATTGGTGTCCCTGGTAAGTGAGCAGAACAATTCAAGTTGTATAATTCCATCCGTGTGTTAACTGGTGTTGACCTGATTCTCATCATGTTACAAGTTCCCAACTGATGATCGTTGTACAAGAATATGTGAAGAATATCAATCCTCTCAGTGAAATATTTGTGAATTAATGCTGTGATATTTCTTATTTTCAGACAGCTGAAACTAAGCCCCTTTTTCTCTCACTGCTGCCGGCCGGGAGCCACTAGAATGTTGTTCTTGCCTTCAGTGTTGTCCCAGTGCTCGGGACAGGCAGGCAGGCAGGCAGCTCTCCGGGACGGTGTGACTGGGAGAGAGGGGTTCACGTTGTGAAGTTCACTGTGACTGAGTTATTGATCAGAGTGAACACCCGCTCCTGTGGACACTGTGTCTCACTGTGGAGTCTGTCTGTCACAGTCGGATTCCACCCACAGCATTTTGGTCAATAATTGGATCGATCTCCTGAACCAGTGGCCGCGGATCTACCGGCGTGTGTGTGTGTGTGTTGTTACTTCACCTGCACCATCTTGAGTCTGCTGAGATTAGCCGCTGTATGTCTAAACTAACCCGACTAACTACCCCCCCCCCCTGTCTCTGTGCTTTGGTACATATATCCCACACCATCCATACATGGGGATAATAGTTTGCATTCCTGGCACCGTCTGGATTTCGTGTGTGGGAATGAACTGCAGATGCTGGTTTAAATCGTAGATAGACACAAAGTGCTGGAGTAACTCAGCGGGACGGGCAGCATCTCTGGAGAGAAGGAATGGGTGACGTTTCGGATCAAGACCCTTCTTCAGTCCCATTCCTTCTCTCCAGAGATGCTGCCTGTCCCGCTGAGTTACTCCGCTTTCTGCGTCGACCGTCTGGACCAGAAGGGGTGGACTCTCATTTGCAACAATTGGCCTCTGCTTCAGGAGGGAAGTGTGAAGGGCACCTTGTGTGGGAGGGAGAGAAAGAGGAATATCAGGGATGATTGGATATGGCGGCCATTGTAGTGCGTTCTTCCCCCAGCTTTACCTTTACCTTTAGAAAGGAGATGAGGAGGAATTTCTTTAGACAGAGGGTGGTGAATCTGTGCAATTCATTGCAGCAGACAGGGGTGGAGGCCAAGTCAATGGATAGTTTTAAGGCGGAGAGTGATAGATTCTTGATTAGTAGGGGGTGTCGGGGTTTACGGGGAGAAGGCAAGAGAATGGGGTTGAGAGGGAAAGATAGATCGGCCATGATTGAATGGCGGAGTAGACATGATGGGCCGAATGGCCTAATTCTGCTCCTATCAGCTGCACTCTTGTGTAAAGTGTTTAAGAATGAACTGCAGATGCTGGAAAATCGAAAGTAGACAAAAGTGCTGGAGAAACTCAGCGGGTGAGACAGGATCTATGGAGCGAAGGAAAT
>JAXLNO010000278.1:0-88666 GCA_038087875.1 Malacoraja senta | reverse complement strand
AATATGGCGACCTTTGCCGCATTTGTGGCGACCTTGCCGTATTTATGGTGACTTTGCCGGAAATATGGCGACCGTGCCGGATTTATGGAGACCTTGCCGGATTTATGGCGGCCTTGCCGGAAATATGGCAACCTGCCGGATTTGTGGCGACCTTGCCGGATATATGGCGTCCTTGCCGGAAATATGGCGACCTTGCCGAATTTGTGGCGACCTTGCCGGATTTATGTCGACCTTGCCTGAAATATGGCGACTTTACCGGATTTATGGCGACCTTGCCCGATTTATGGCGACCTTGCCGGAAATATGGCGACATTGCGGAATTTGTGGCGACCTTGCCGGATTTATGGCGACCTTGCCTGAAATATGGCGATTTTGCCGGATTTATGGCGACCTTGCCGCATTTATGTCGACTTTGCCGGAAATATGGCGACCTTCCCTGATTGTGGCCACCATGCCGGATTTATGGCGAACTTGCCGGAAATATGGCTACCATGTCGGATTTGTGGCCACCTGCTGGATTTATGACGACCATGTCGGAAATATGGCGACCTTGCCGGATTTGTGGAGACCTTGCCGGATTTATGGCGACCTTGCCGGAAATATGGCAACCTTGCCGAATTTGTGGCGACCTTGCTGGATTTATGGCGACCTTGCCTGAAATATGGCGACTTTGCCGGATTTATGGCGACCTTGCCGGATTTATGGCGACCTTGCCGGATTTGTGGCGACCTTGCCGGATTTATGGCGACCTTGCCGGATTCATGGCGACTTTGCCGGAAATATGGCGACCTTCCCTGATTTGTGGCCAACATGCCGGATTTATGGCGAACTTGCCGGAAATATGGCTACCATGTCGGATTGTGGCCACCTTGCCGGATTTATGGCGACCTTGCCGGAAATATGACAACCTTGCCGGATATGTGGCGACCTTGCCGGATATATGGCGTCCTTGCCGGATATATGGAGAACTTGCCGAATTTGTGGCTACCTTGCCGGATTTATGGCGACCTTGCCTGAAATATGGCGACTTTGCCGGATTTATGGCGACCTTGCCGGATTTATGGCGACCTTGTCGGATTTGTGGCGACCTTGCCTCATTTTGTGGCGACATTGCCGGATTTATGGCGACCTTGCAGGAAATATGGCGACCTTGCCGGGAATGTGGCGACCTTGCCGGATTTGTGCCGACCTTGCCGGATTTATGGCGTCCATGCCGGAAATGTGGTGACCTTGCCGGATTTATGGCGACCTTCCCTGATTTGTGGCCACCATGCCGGATTTATGGCGAACTTGCCGGAAATATGGCTACCTTGTCGGATTTGTGGCCACCTTGCCGGATTTATGACGACCATGTCGGAAATATGGCGACCTTGCCGCATTTGTGGAGACCTTTCCGGATTTATGGCGAACTTGCCGGAAATATGGCTACCTTGTCGGATTTGTGGCCACCTTGCCGGATTTATGACGACCATGCCGGAAATATGGCGACCTTGCCGGATTTGTGGCGACCTTGCCGGATTTATGGCAACCTTGCCGGAAATATGGCAACCTTGACGGATTTGTGGCGACCTTGCCGGAATTATGGCGTCCTTGCCGGATATATGGCGACATTGCCGGATTTGTGGCGACCTTGCCGCATTTAATGGCGACCTTGCCGGAAATATGGCAACCTTGCCGAATTTGTGGCGACCTTGCTGGATTTATGGCGACCTTGCCAGAAATATGGCGACTTTGCCGGATTTATGGCGACCTTGCCGGATTTATGGCGACCTTGCCGGATTTGTGGCGACCTTGCCGGATTTATGGCGACCTTGCCGGATTCATGGCGACTTTGCCGGAAATATGGCGACCTTCCCTGATTTGTGGCCAACATGCCGGATTTATGGCGAACTTGCCGGAAAATGGCTACCATGTCGGATTTGTGGCCACCTTGCCGGATTTATGACGACCATGTCGGAAATACGGCGACCTTGCCGGATTTGTGGAGACCTTGCCGGATTTATGGCGACCTTGCCGGAATATGACAACCTTGCCGGATATGTGGCGACCTTGCCGGATATATGGAGTCCTTGCCGGATATATGGAGAACTTGCCGAATTAGTGGCTACCTTGCCGGATTTATGGCGACCTTGCCTGAAATATGGCGACTTTGCCGGATTTATGGCGACCTTGCCGGATTTATGGCGACCTTGTCGGATTTGTGGCGACCTTGCCTCATTTGTGGCGACATTGCCGGATTTATGGCGACCTTGCAGGAAATATGGCGACCTTGCCGGGAATGTGGCGACCTTGCCGGATTTGTGCCGACCTTGCCGGATTTATGGCGTCCATGCCGGAAATGTGGTGACCTTGTCGCATTTATGGCGACCTTCCCTGATTTGTGGCCACCATGCCGGATTTATGGTGAACTTGCCGGAAATATGGCTACCTTGTCGGATTTGTGGCCACCTTGCCGGATTTATGACGACCATGTCGGAAATATGGCGACCTTGCCGCATTTATGGAGACCTTTCCGGATTTATGGCGAACTTGCCGGAAATATGGCTACCTTGTCGGATTTGTGGCCACCTTGCCGGACTTATGACGATCATGCCGGAAATATGGCGACCTTGCCGGATTTGTGGCGACCTTGCCGGATTTATGGCAACCTTGCCGGAAATATGGCAACCTTGACGGATTTGTGGCGACCTTGCCGGAATTATGGCGTCCTTGCCGGATATATGGCGACATTGCCGGATTTGTGGCGACCTTGCCGCATTTATGGCGACCTTGCCGGAAATATGGCGACTGCCGGATTTATGGCGACGTTGCCGGATTTATGGCGACCTTGCCGGAAATATGGAGAACTTGCCGGATTTGTGGCGACCTTGCCGGATTTATGTCGATATTGCCGGAAATATGGCGACCTTGCCGGATTTATGGCGACCTTGCCGGGATTTGTGGCGACCTTGCCGGATTTATGGCGATATTGCCGGAAATATGGCGACGTTGCCGGATTTATGGCGACCTTGCCGGAAATATGTCGAACTTCCCTGATTTGTGGCCACCATGCCGGATTTATGGCGAACTTGTCGGAAATATGGCGAAGGTGCCGCATTTATGGCGTCCTTGCCGTAAATATGGCGACCTTGCCGGATTTGTGGCGACCTTGCCGGATTTGTGGCGACCTTGCCGGAAATATGGCGACTGCCGGATTTATGGCGACCTTGCCGGGTTTATGGCGACCTTGCCGGAAACATGGAGAACTTGCCGGATTTGTGGCGACCTTGTCGGGTTTATGGCGACCTTGCCGGAAATATGGCGACCTTGCCGGTTTGCTGCGACCTTGCCGGATTTATGGCGACTTTGCCGGAAATATGGCGACCTTGCCGGATTTGTGGCGACCTTGCGGGATTTATGGCGACCTTGCCTGAAATATGGCGACCTTGCCGGATTTGTGGCGACCTTGCCGGATTTATGGCGAGCGTGCCGGAAATATGGCGTCCTTGCCGGATTTATGGCGACCTTGCCGGAAATATGGCGACCATCCCTGATTTTTGGCCACCATGCCGGAATTATGGCGAACTTGTCGGGAATATGGCTACCTTGTCGGATTTGTGGCCACCTTGCCGGATTTATGACGACCATGTCGGAAATATGGCGAAGGTGCCGGATTTGTGGAGATTTGCCGGATTTATGGCGACCTTGCCGGAAATATGGCGACCATGCTGAATTTGTGGCGACCTTGCCGGATTTACGGCGACCTTGCCTGAAATATATCGACTTTGCCGGATTTATGGCGACCTTGCCGGATTTATGGCGACCTTGCCGGAAATATGGCGACCTTGCCGAATTTGTGGCGACCTTGCCAGATATATGGCGACCTTGCCTGAAATATGGCGACTTTGCCGGATTTATGGCCACCTTCCCGGATTTATGGCGAGTTTGCCGGAAATATGGCGACCTTCGCTGATTTGTGGCCACCATGCCGGATTTATGGCGAACTTGCCGGAAATATGGGCTACCTTGTCGGATTTGTGGTCACCTTGCCGGATTTATGACGACCATGTCGGAAATATTGCGAGTTTGCCGGATTTGTGGAGACCTTGCCGGATTTATGGCGACCTTGCCGGGAAATATGGCAACCTAGACGGATTTATGGCGACCTTGCCGGAAATATGGCGACCTTCCCTGATTTGTGGCCACCATGCCGGGAATTATGGCGAACTTGTAGGGAATATGGCTACCTTGTCGGATTTGTGGCCACCTTGCCGGATTTATGACGACCATGTCGGAAATAGGGCGAAGGTGCCGGATTTGTGGAGATCTTGCCGGATTTATGGCGACCTTGCCGGAAATATGGCGACTTTGCCGGATTTATGGCGACCTTGCCGGATTTATGGCGACCTTGCCGGAAATATGTCGACCTTGATGCATTTGTGGCGACCTTGCCGGATTTATGGCGAGCTTGCCGGAAATATGGCGACCTTGCCTCATTTGTGGCGACATTCCCGGATTTATGGCTACCATGTCGGAAATATGGCGACTTGCCGAATTTGTGGCGACCTTGCCGGATTTATGTCGATCTTGCCTGAATATGGCGACTTTGCCGGATTTATGGCCACCTTGCCGGATTTATGGCGACCTTGCCGGAAATATGGCGACCTTGCCGAATTTGTGGCGACCTTGCCGGATTTATGTCGACCTTGCCTGAAATATGGCGACTTTGCCGGATTTATGGCGACCTTGCCGGATTTATGGCGACCTTGCCGGAAATATGGCGACCTTGCCGAATTTGTGGCGACCTTGCCGGATTTATGGCGACCTTGCCTGAAATATGGCGATTTTGCCGGATTTATGGCGACCTTGCCGGATTTATGGCGACTTTGCCGGAATATGGCGACCTTCCTGATTTGTGGCCACCATGCCGGAGTTATGGCGCTTGCCGGAAATATGGCTACCATGTCGGATTTGTGGCCACCTTGCCGGATTTATGAGGACCATGTCGGAAATATTGCGAGCTTGCCGGATTTGTGGAGACCTTGCCGGATTTATGGCGACCTTGCCGGAAATATGGCAACCTTGACGGATTTATGGCGACCTTGCCTGAAATATGGCGACTTTGCCGGATTTATGGCGACCTTGCCGGATTTATGGCGACCTTGCCGGACTTGTGGCGACCTTGCCGGATTTATGGTGACCTTCCCGGAAATATGTCGACCTTGACGCATTTGTGGCGACCTTGCCGGATTTATGGCGAGCTTGCCGGAAATATGGCGACCTTGCCTCATTTGTGGCGACATTGCCGGATTTATGGCTACCATGTCGGAAATATGGCGACTTGCCGAATTTGTGGCGACCTTGCTGGATTTATGTCGACCTTGCCTGAATATGGCGACTTTGCCGGATTTATGGCCACCTTGCCGGATTTATGGCGACCTTGCCGGAAATATGGCGACCTTGCCGAATTTGTGGCGACCTTGCCGGATTTATGTCGACCTTGCCTGAAATATGGCGGACTTTGCCGGATTTATGGCGACCTTGCCGGATTTATGGCGACCTTGCCGGAAATATGGCGACCTTGCCGAATTTGTGGCGACCTTGCCGGATTTATGGCGACCTTGCCAGAAATATGGCGATTTTGCCGGATTTATGGCGACCTTGCCGGATTTATGGCGACTTTGCCGGAAATATGGCGACCTTCCCTGATTTGTGGCCACCATGCCGGATTTATGGCGCTTGCCGGAAATATGGCTACCATGTCGGATTTGTGGCCACCTTGCCGGATTTATGAGGACCATGTCGGAAATATGGCGACCTTGCCGGATTTGTGGAGACCTTGCCGGATTTATGGCCACCTTGCCGGAAATATGGCAACCTTGCCGGATTTGTGACGACCTTGCCGAATATATGGCGTCCTTGTCGGATATATGGCGACCTTCCCGAATTTGTGGCGACCTTGCCGGATTTATTGCGACCTTGCCTGAAATATGGCGACCTTTGCCGGATTTATGGCGACCTTGCCGGATTTATGGCGACCTTGCCGGATTAGTGGCGACCTTGCCGGATTTGTGGCGACCTTGCGGATTTATGGCGACGTTGCCGGATTTATGGCGACCTTCTGGATTTGTGGCGAGCTTGCCGGAAATATGGCGATCTTGCCTCATTTGTGGCGACATTGCCGGATTTATGGCGACCTTGCAGGAAATATGGCGACCTTGCCGGGAATGTGGCGACCTTGCCGGATTTATGTCGACCTTGCCTGAAATATGGCGACTTTGCCGGATTTATGGCGACCTTGCCGGATTTATGGCGACCTTGCCGGAAATATGGCGACCTTGCCGAATTTGTGGCGACCTTGCCGGATTTATGGCGACCTTGCCGGATATATGACAACCTTGCCGGATTTGTGGCGACCTTGCCGGATATAAGGCGTCCTTGTCGGATATATGGCGACCTTGCCGAATTTGTGGCGACCTTGCCGGATTTATGGCGACCTTGCGTGAAATATGGCGACTTTGACGGATTTATGACGACCATGTCGGAAACATGGCGACCTTGCCGGATCTGTGGAGACCTTGCCGGATTTTATGGCGACCTTGCCTGAAATATGGCGACTTTGCCGGATTTATGGCGACCTTGCCGGATTTATGGCTACCTTGCCGGATTTGTGGCGACATTGCCAGATTTATGGCGACCTTGCCGGAAATATGTCGACCTTGACGCATTTGTGGCGACCTTGCCGGATTTATGGCGAGCTTGCCGGAAATATGGCGACCTTGCCTCATTTGTGGCGACATTGCCGGATTTATGGCGACCTTGCAGGAAATATGGCGACCTTGCCGGGAATGTGGCGACCTTGCCGGATTTGTGCCGAACCTTGCCGGATTTATGGCGTCCATGCCGGAAATGTGGCGACCTTGCCGGATTTGTGGCGACCTTCCCTGATTTGTGGCCACCATGCCGGATTTATGGCGAACTTGCCATAACTATGGCTACCTTGTCGGATTTGTGGCCACCATGCCGGATTTATGACGACCATGTCGGAAATATGGCGACCTTGCCGGATTTGTGGAGACCTTGCCGGATTTGTGGCGACCTTGCCGGAAATATGGCAACCTTGCCGGATTTGTGGCGACCTTGCCGGATAAATGGCGTCCTTGCCGGATATATGGCGACCTTGCCGAATTTGTGTGGACCTTGCCGGATTTATGGCGACCTTGCCGGCAATATGTCGACCTTGACGCATTTGTGGCGGACCTTGCCGGATTTATGGCGAGCTTCCCGGAAATATGGCGACCTTGCCTCATTTGTGGCGACATTGCCGGATTTATGGCGACCTTGCAGGAAATATGGCGACCTTGCCAGGAATGTGGCGACCTTGCCGGATTTGTGCCGACCTTGCCGGATTTATGGCGTCCATGCCGGAAATGTGGCGACTTTGCCGGATTTTATGGCGACCTTCCCTGATTTGTGGCCACCATGCCGGATTTATGACGAACTTGCCGGAAATATGGCTACCTTGTCGGATTTGTGGCCACCTTGCCGGATTTATGGCGACATTGCCGGAAATATGGCGACCTTCCCTGATTTGTGGCCACCATGCCGGATTTATGGCGAACTTGCCGGAAATATGGCTACCATGTCGGATTTGTGGCCACCTTGCCGGATTTATGAGGACCTTGTCGGAAATATGGCGACCTTGCCGGATTTGTGGAGACCTTGCCGGATTTATGGCGACCTTGCCGGAAATATGGCGACCTTGCCGAATTTGTGGCGACCTTGCCGGATTTATGGCGACCTTGCCAGAAATATGGCGATTTTGCCGGATTTATGGCGACCTTGCCGGATTTATGGCGACTTTGCCGGAAATATGGCGACCTTCCCTGATTTGTGGCCACCATGCCGGATTTATGGCGCTTGCCGGAAATATGGCTACCATGTCGGATTTGTGACCACCTTGCCGGATTTATGAGGACCATGTCGGAAATATGGCGACCTTGCCGGATTTGTGGAGACCTTGCCGGATTTATGGCCACCTTGCCGGAAATATGGCAACCTTGCCGGATTTGTGACGACCTTGCCGAATATATGGCGTCCTTGTCGGATATATGGCGACCTTCCCGAATTTGTGGCGACCTTGCCGGATTTATGGCGACCTTGCCTGAAATATGGCGACTTTGCCGGATTTATGGCGACCTTGCCGGATTTATGGCGACCTTGCCGGATTAGTGGCGACCTTGCCGGATTTGTGGCGACCTTGCCGGATTTATGGCGACCTTGCCGGATTTATGGCGACCTTTCTGGATTTGTGGCGAGCTTGCCGGAAATATGGCGATCTTGCCTCATTTGTGGCGACATTGCCGGATTTATGGCGACCTTGCAGGAAATATGGCGACCTTGCCGGGAATGTGGCGACCTTGCCGGATTTATGTCGACCTTGCCTGAAATATGGCGACTTTGCCGGATTTATGGCGACCTTCCCTGATTTGTGGCCACCATGCCGGATTTATGGCGAACTTGCCATAACTATGGCTACCTTGTCGGATTTGTGGCCACCATGCCGGATTTATGACGACCATGTCGGAAATATGGCGACCTTGCCGGATTTGTGGAGACCTTGCCGGATTTGTGGCGACCTTGCCGGAAATATGGCAACCTTGCCGGATTTGTGGCGACCTTGCCGGATAAATGGCGTCCTTGCCGGATATATGGCGACCTTGCCGAATTTGTGTGGACCTTGCCGGATTTATGGCGACCTTGCCGGCAATATGTCGACCTTGACGCATTTGTGGCGACCTTGCCGGATTTATGGCGAGCTTCCCGGAAATATGGCGACCTTGCCTCATTTGTGGCGACATTGCCGGATTTATGGCGACCTTGCAGGAAATATGGCGACCTTGCCAGGAATGTGGCGACCTTGCCGGATTTGTGCCGACCTTGCCGGATTTATGGCGTCCATGCCGGAAATGTGGCGACTTTGCCGGATTTATGGCGACCTTCCCTGATTTGTGGCCACCATACCGGATTTATGTCGAACTTGCCGGAAATATGGCTACCTTGTCGGATTTGTGGCCACCTTGCCGGATTTATGGCGACATTGCCGGAAATATGGCGACCTTCCCTGATTTGTGGCCACCATGCCGGATTTATGGCGAACTTGCCGGAAATATGGCTACCATGTCGGATTTGTGGCCACCTTGCCGGATTTATGAGGACCTTGTCGGAAATATGGCGACATTGCCGGATTTGTGGAGACCTTGCCGGATTTATGGCCACCTTGCCGGAAATATGGCAACCTTGCCGGATTTGTGGCGACCTTGCCGAATATATGGCGTCCTTGTCGGATATATGGCGACCTTCCCGAATTTGTGGCGACCTTGCCGGATTTATGGCGACCTTGCCTGAAATATGGCGACTTTGCCGGATTTATGGCGACCTTGCCGGATTTATGGCGACCTTGCCGGATTAGTGGCGACCTTGCCGGATTTGTGGCGACCTTGCCGGATTTATGGCCACCTTGCCGGATTTATGGCGACCTTTCCGGATTTGTGGCGACCTTGCTGGATTTATGGCGACCTTGCCGGAAATATGTCGACCTTGACGCATTTGTGGCGACCTTGCCGGATTTATAGCGAGCTTGCCGGAAATATGGCGATCTTGCCTCATTTGTGGCGACATTGCCGGATTTATGGCGACCTTGCAGGAAATATGGCGACCTTGCCGGGAATGTGGCGACCTTGCCGGATTTATGTCGACCTTGCCTGAAATATGGCGACTTTGCCGGATTTATGGCGACCTTGCCGGATTTATGGCGACCTTGCCGGAAATATGGCGACCTTGCCGAATTTGTGGCGACCTTGCCGGATTTATGGCGACCTTGCCGGAAATATGACAACCTTGCCGGATTTGTGGCGACCTTGCCGGATATAAGGCGTCCTTGTCGGATATATGGCGACCTTGCCGAATTTGTGGCGACCTTGCCGGATTTATGGCGACCTTGCGTGAAATATGGCGACTTTGCCGGATTTATGACGACCATGTCGGAAACATGGCGACCTTGCCGGATCTGTGGAGACCTTGCCGGATTTATGGCGACCTTGCCTGAAATATGGCGACTTTGCCGGATTTATGGCGACCTTGCCGGATTTATGGCTACCTTGCCGGATTTGTGGCGACCTTGCCGGATAACTGGCGTCCTTGCCGGATATATGGCGACCTTGCCGAATTTGTGTGGACCTTGCCGGATTTATGGCGACCTTGCCGGCAATATGTCGACCTTGACGCATTTGTGGCGACCTTGCCGGATTTATGGCGAGCTTGCCGGAAATATGGCGACCTTGCCTCATTTGTGGCGACATTGCCGGATTTATGGCGACCTTGCAGGAAATATGGCGACCTTGCCAGGAATGTGGCGACCTTGCCGGATTTGTGCCGACCTTGCCGGATTTATGGCGTACATGCCGGAAATGTGGCGACCTTGCCGGATTTATGGCGACCTTCCCTGATTTGTGGCCACCATGCCGGATTTATGACGAACTTGCCGGAAATATGGCTACCTTGTCGGATTTGTGGCCACCTTGCCGGATTTATGGCGACATTGCCGGAAATATGGCGACCTTCCCTGATTTGTGGCCACCATGCCGGATTTATGGCGAACTTGCCGGAAATATGGCTACCATGTCGGATTTGTGGCCACCTTGCCGGATTTATGAGGACCATGTCGGAAATATGGCGACCTTGCCGGATTTGTGGAGACCTTGCCGGATTTATGGCCACCTTGCCGGAAATATGGCAACCTTGCCGGATTTGTGGCGACCTTGCCGAATATATGGCGTCCTTGTCGGATATATGGCGACCTTCCCGAATTTGTGGCGACCTTGCCGGATTTATGGCGACCTTGCCTGAAATATGGCGACTTTGCCGGATTTATGGCGACCTTGCCGGATTTATGGCGACCTTGCCGGATTAGTGGCGACCTTGCCGGATTTGTGGCGACCTTGCCGGATTTATGGCGACCTTGCCGGATTTATGGCGACCTTTCCGGATTTGTGGCGACCTTGCTGGATTTATGGCGACCTTGCCGGAAATATGTCGACCTTGACGCATTTGTGGCGACCTTGCCGGATTTATAGCGAGCTTGCCGGAAATATGGCGATCTTGCCTCATTTGTGGCGACATTGCCGGATTTATGGCGACCTTGCAGGAAATATGGCGACCTTGCCGGGAATGTGGCGACCTTGCCGGATTTATGTCGACCTTGCCTGAAATATGGCGACTTTGCCGGATTTATGGCGACCTTGCCGGATTTATGGCGACCTTGCCGGAAATATGGCGACCTTGCCGAATTTGTGGCGACCTTGCCGGATTTATGGCGACCTTGCCGGAAATATGACAACCTTGCCGGATTTGTGGCGACCTTGCCGGATATAAGGCGTCCTTGTCGGATATATGGCGACCTTGCCGAATTTGTGGCGACCTTGCCGGATTTATGGCGACCTTGCGTGACATATGGCGACTTTGCCGGATTTATGACGACCATGTCGGAAACATGGCGACCTTGCCGGATCTGTGGAGACCTTGCCGGATTTATGGCGACCTTGCCTGAAATATGGCGACTTTGCCGGATTTATGGCGACCTTGCCGGATTTATGGCTACCTTGCCGGATTTGTGGCGACATTGCCAGATTTATGGCGACCTTGCCGGAAATATGTCGACCTTGACGCATTTGTGGCGACCTTGCCGGATTTATGGCGAGCTTGCCGGAAATATGGCGACCTTGCCTCATTTGTGGCGACATTGCCGGATTTATGGCGACCTTGCAGGAAATATGGCGACCTTGCCGGGAATGTGGCGACCTTGCCGGATTTGTGCCGAACCTTGCCGGATTTATGGCGTCCATGCCGGAAATGAGGCGACCTTGCTGGATTTGTGGCGACCTTCCCTGATTTGTGGCCACCATGCCGGATTTATGGCGAACTTGCCATAAATATGGCTACCTTGTCGGATTTGTGGCCACCATGCCGGATTTATGACGACCATGTCGGAAATATGGCGACCTTGCCGGATTTGTGGAGACCTTGCCGGATTTGTGGCGACCTTGCCGGAAATATGGCAACCTTGCCGGATTTGTGGCGACCTTGCCGGATATATGGCGTCCTTGCCGGATATATGGCGACCTTGCCGAATTTGTGGGGACCTTGCCGGATTTATGGCGACCTTGCCGGCAATATGTGGACCTTGACGCATTTGTGGCGAACTTGCCGGATTTATGGCGAGCTTGCCGAAAATATGGCGACCGTGCCTCATTTGTGGCGACATTGCCGGATTTATGGCGACCTTGCAGGAAATATGGCGACCTTGCCAGGAATGTGGCGACCTTGCCGGATTTGTGCCGACCTTGCCGGATATATGGCGTCCATGCCGGAAATGTGGCGACCTTGCCGGATTTATGGCGACCTTCCCTGATTTGTGGCCACCATGCCGGATTTATGGCGAACTTGCCGGAAATATGGCTACCTTGTCGGATTTGTGGCCACCTTGCCGGATTTATGACGACCATGTCGGAAATATGGCGACCTTGCCGGATTTGAGGAGACCTTGCCGGATTTATGGCGACCTTGCCGGAAATATGGCAACCTTGCCGGATTTCTGGCGACCTTGCCGGAAATATGGCGTCCTTGCCGGATATTTGGCGACCTTCCCGAATTTGTGGCGACCTTGCCGGATTTATGGCGACCTTGCCTGAAATATGGCGACTTTGCCGGATTTATGGCGACCTTGCGGATTTATGGCGACCTTGCCGGATTAGTGGCGACCTTGCCGGATAGGTGGCGACCTTGCCGGATTTATGGCGACCTTGCCGGATTTATGGCGACCTTGCCGGATATCTGTCGACCTTGACGCATTTGTGGCGACCTTGCCGGATTTATGGCGACCTTGCCGGCAATATGTGGACCTTGACGCATTTGTGGCGAACTTGCCGGATTTATGGCGAGCTTGCCGAAAATATGGCGACCGTGCCTCATTTATGGCGACATTGCCGGATTTATGGCGACCTTGCAGGAAATATGGCGACTTTGCCAGGAATGTGGCGACCTTGCCGGATTTGTGCCGACCTTGCCGGATATATGGCGTCCATGCCGGAAATGTGGCGACCTTGCCGGATTTATGGCGACCTTCCCTGATTTGTGGCCACCATGCCGGATTTATGGCGAACTTGCCGGAAATATGGCTACCTTGTCGGATTTGTGGCCACCTTGCCGGATTTATGACGACCATGTCGGAAATATGGCGACCTTGCCGGATTTGAGGAGACCTTGCCGGATTTATGGCGACCTTGCCGGAAATATGGCAACCTTGCCGGATTTCTGGCGACCTTGCCGGAAATATGGCGTCCTTGCCGGATATATGGCGACCTTCCCGAATTTGTGGCGACCTTGCCGGATTTATGGCGACCTTGCCTGAAATATGGCGACTTTGCCGGATTTATGGCGACCTTGCGGATTTATGGCGACCTTGCCGGATTAGTGGCGACCTTGCCGGATAGGTGGCGACCTTGCCGGATTTATGGCGACCTTGCCGGATTTATGGCGACCTTGCCGGATATCTGTCGACCTTGACGCATTTGTGGCGACCTTGCCGGATTTATTGCGACCTTGCCGGATTTATGGCGACTTTGCCGGAAATATGGCGACCTTCCCTGATTTGTGGCCACCATGCCGGATTTATGGCGAACTTGCCGGAAATATGGCTACCATGTCGGATTTGTGGCCACCTTGCCGGATTTATGACGACCACGTCGGAAATATGGCGACCTTGCCGGATTTGTGGAGACCTTTCCGGATTTATTGCGACCTTGCCGGAAATATGGCGACCTTGCCGGATTTCTGGCGACCTTGCCGGAAATATGGCGTCCTTGCCGGATATATGGCAAACATGCCGAATTTGTGGCGACCTTGCCGGATTTATGGCGACCTTGCCTGAAATATGGCGACTTTGCCGGATTTATGGCGACCTTGCGGATTTATGGCGACTTTGCCGGATTAGTGGCGACCTTGCCGGATATGTGGCGACCTTGCCGGATTTATGGCGACCTTGCCGGATTTATGGCGACCTTGCCGGATATATGTCGACCTTGACGCATTTGTGTCGACCTTGCCGGATTTATTGCGACCTTGCCGGATTCATGGCGACTTTGCCGGGAATATGGCGACCTTCCCTGATTTGTGGCCACCATGCCGGATTTATTGCGAACTTGCCGGAAATATGGCTACAATGTCGGATTTGTGGCCACCTTGCCGGATTTATGACGACCACGTCGGAAATATGGCGACCTTGCCGGATTTGTGGAGACCTTTCCGGATTTATGGCGACCTAGCCGGAAATATGGCAACCTTGCCGGATTTGTGGCGACCTTGCCGGATTTATGGCGACTTTGCCGGAAATATGGCGACCTTCCCTGATTTGTGGCCACCATGCCGGATTTATGGCGAACTTGCCGGAAATATGGCTACCATGTCGGATTTGTGGCCACCTTGCCGGATTTATGACGACTGTCGGAAATATGGCGACCTTGCCGGATTTGTGGAGACCTTTCCGGATTTATGGCGACCTTGCCGGATTTGTGGCGACCTTGCCGGATATATGGCGTCCTTGCCGGATATATGGCGACCTTGCCGAATTTGTGGCGACCTTGCCGGATTTATGGCGACCTTGCGTGAAATATGGCGACTTTGCCGGATTTATGACGACCATGTCGGAAACATGGCGACCTTGCCGGATCTGTGGAGACCTTGCCGGATTTATGGCGACCTTGCCTGAAATATGGCGACTTTGCCGGATTTATGGCGACCTTGCCGGATTTATGGCTACGTTGCCGGATTTGTGGCGACATTGCCAGATTTATGGCGACCTTGCCGGAAATATGTCGACCTTGACGCATTTGTGGCGACCTTGCCGGATTTATGGCGAGCTTGCCGGAAATATGGCGATCTTGCCTCATTTGTGGCGACATTGCCGGATTTATGGCGACCTTGCAGGAAATATGGCGACCTTGCCGGGAATGTGGCGACCTTGCCGGATTTGTGCCGAACCTTGCCGGATTTATGGCGTCCATGCCGGAAATGAGGCGACGTTGCTGGATTTGTGGCGACCTTCCCTGATTTGTGGCCACCATGCCGGATTTATGGCGAACTTGCCATAAATATGGCTACCTTGTCGGATTTGTGGCCACCATGCTGGATTTATGACGACCATGTCGGAAATATGGCGACCTTGCCGGATTTGTGGAGACCTTGCCGGATTTGTGGCGACCTTGCCGGAAATATGGCAACCTTGCCGGATTTGTGGCGACCTTGCCGGATATATGGCGTCCTTGCCGGATATATGGCGACCTTGCCGAATTTGTGGGGACCTTGCCGGATTTATGGCGACCTTGCCGGCAATATGTGGACCTTGACACATTTGTGGCGAACTTGCCGGATTTATGGCGAGCTTGCCGGAAATATGGCGACCGTGCCTCATTTGTGGCGACATTGCCGGATTTATGGCGACCTTGCAGGAAATATGGCGACCTTGCCAGGAATGTGGCGACCTTGCCGGATTTGTGCCGACCTTGCCGGATATATGGCGTCCATGCCGGAAATATGGCGACCTTGCCGGATTTATGGCGACCTTCCCTGATTTGTGGCCACCATGCCGGATTTATGGCGAACTTGCCGGAAATATGGCTACCTTGTCGGATTTGTGGCCACCTTGCCGGATTTATGACGACCATGTCGGAAATATGGCGACCTTGCCGGATTTGAGGAGACCTTGCCGGATTTATGGCGACCTTGCCGGAAATATGGCAACCTTGCCGGATTTCTGGCGACCTTGCCGGAAATATGGCGTCCTTGCCGGATATATGGCGACCTTCCCGAATTTGTGGCGACCTTGCCGGATTTATGGCGACCTTGCCTGAAATATGGCGACTTTGCCGGATTTATGGCGACCTTGCGGATTTATGGCGACCTTGCCGGATTAGTGGCGACCTTGCCGGATAGGTGGCGACCTTGCCGGATTTATGGCGACCTTGCCGGATTTATGGCGACCTTGCCGGATATCTGTCGACCTTGACGCATTTGTGGCGACCTTGCCGGATTTATTGCGACCTTGCCGGATTTATGGCGACTTTGCCGGAAATATGGCGACCTTCCCTGATTTGTGGCCACCATGCCGGATTTATGGCGAACTTGCCGGAAATATGGCTACCATGTCGGATTTGTGGCCACCTTGCCGGATTTATGACGACCACGTCGGAAATATGGCGACCTTGCCGGATTTGTGGAGACCTTTCCGGATTTATTGCGACCTTGCCGGAAATATGGCGACCTTGCCGGATTTCTGGCGACCTTGCCGGAAATATGGCGTCCTTGCCGGATATATGGCAAACATGCCGAATTTGTGGCGACCTTGCCGGATTTATGGCGACCTTGCCTGAAATATGGCGACTTTGCCGGATTTATGGCGACCTTGCGGATTTATGGCGACTTTGCCGGATTAGTGGCGACCTTGCCGGATATGTGGCGACCTTGCCGGATTTATGGCGACCTTGCCGGATTTATGGCGACCTTGCCGGATATATGTCGACCTTGACGCATTTGTGTCGACCTTGCCGGATTTATTGCGACCTTGCCGGATTTATGGCGACTTTGCCGGGAATATGGCGACCTTCCCTGATTTGTGGCCACCATGCCGGATTTATTGCGAACTTGCCGGAAATATGGCTACCATGTCGGATTTGTGGCCACCTTGCCGGATTTATGACGACCACGTCGGAAATATGGCGACCTTGCCGGATTTGTGGAGACCTTTCCGGATTTATGGCGACCTTGCCGGAAATATGGCAACCTTGCCGGATTTGTGGCGACCTTGCCGGATATATGGCGTCCTTGCCGGATATATGGCGACCTTGCCGAATTTGTGGCGACCTTGCCGGATTTATGGCGACCTTGCCTGAAATATGGCGACTTTGCCGGATATATGGCGACCTTGCCGGATTTATGGCGACCTTGCCGGATTTGTGGCGACCTTGCCGGACTTATGGCGACCTTGCCGGATTTATGGCGACTTTGCCGGAAATATGGCGACCTTCCCTGATTTGTGGCCACCATGCCGGATTTATGGCGAACTTGCCGGAAATATGGCTACCATGTCGGATTTGTGGCCACCTTGCCGGATTTATGACGACTGTCGGAAATATGGCGACCTTGCCGGATTTGTGGAGACCTTTCCGGATTTATGGCGACCTTGCCGGATTTGTGGCGACCTTGCCGGATATATGGCGTCCTTGCCGGATATATGGCGACCTTGCCGAATTTGTGGCGACCTTGCCGGATTTATGGCGACCTTGCGTGAAATATGGCGACTTTGCCGGATTTATGACGACCATGTCTGAAACATGGCGACCTTGCCGGATCTGTGGAGACCTTGCCGGATTTATGGCGACCTTGCCTGAAATATGGCGACTTTGCCGGATTTATGGCGACCTTGCCGGAGTTATGGCTACCTTGCCGGATTTGTGGCGACATTGCCAGATTTATGGCGACCTTGCCGGAAATATGTCGACCTTGACGCATTTGTGGCGACCTTGCCGGATTTATGGCGAGCTTGCCGGAAATATGACGACCTTGCCTCATTTGTGGCGACATTGCCGGATTTATGGCGACCTTGCAGGAAATATGGCGACCTTGCCGGGAATGTGGCGACCTTGCCGGATTTGTGCCGAAGCTTGCCGGATTTATGGCGTCCATGCCGGAAATGAGGCGACGTTGCTGGATTTGTGGCGACCTTCCCTGATTTGTGGCCACCATGCCGGATTTATGGCGAACTTGCCATAAATATGGCTACCTTGTCGGATTTGTGGCCACCATGCCGGATTTATGACGACCATGTCGGAAATATGGCGACCTTGCCGGATTTGTGGAGACCTTGCCGGATTTGTGGCGACCTTGCCGGAAATATGGCAACCTTGCCGGATTTGTGGCGACCTTGCCGGATATATGGCGTCCTTGCCGGATATATGGCGACCTTGCCGAATTTGTGGGGACCTTGCCGGATTTATGGCTACCTTGCCGGATTTGTGGCGACATTGCCAGATTTATGGCGACCTTGCCGGAAATATGTCGACCTTGACGCATTTGTGGCGACCTTGCCGGATTTATGGCGAGCTTGCCGGAAATATGACGACCTTGCCTCATTTGTGGCGACATTGCCGGATTTATGGCGACCTTGCAGGAAATATGGCGACCTTGCCGGGAATGTGGCGACCTTGCCGGATTTGTGCCGAAGCTTGCCGGATTTATGGCGTCCATGCCGGAAATGAGGCGACGTTGCTGGATTTGTGGCGACCTTCCCTGATTTGTGGCCACCATGCCGGATTTATGGCGAACTTGCCATAAATATGGCTACCTTGTCGGATTTGTGGCCACCATGCCGGATTTATGACGACCATGTCGGAAATATGGCGACCTTGCCGGATTTGTGGAGACCTTGCCGGATTTGTGGCGACCTTGCCGGAAATATGGCAACCTTGCCGGATTTGTGGCGACCTTGCCGGATATATGGCGTCCTTGCCGGATATATGGCGACCTTGCCGAATTTGTGGGGACCTTGCCGGATTTATGGCGACCTTGCCGGCAATATGTGGACCTTGACGCATTTGTGGCGAACTTGCCGGATTTATGGCGAGCTTGCCGGAAATATGGGGACCGTGCCTCATTTGTGGCGACATTGCCGGATTTATGGCGACCTTGCAGGAAATATGGCGACCTTGCCAGGAATGTGGCGACCTTGCCGGATTTGTGCCGACCTTGCCGGATATATGGCGTCCATGCCGGAAATGTGGCGACCTTGCCGGATTTATGGCGACCTTGCCTGAAATATGGCGACTTTGCCGGATTTATGGCGACCTTGCGGATTTATGGCGACCTTGCCGGATTAGTGGCGACCTTGCCGGATAGGTGGCGACCTTGCCGGATTTATGGCGACCTTGCCGGATTTATGGCGACCTTGCCGGATATCTTTCGACCTTGACGCATTTGTGGCGACCTTGCCGGATTTATTGCGACCTTGCCGGATTTATGGCGACTTTGCCGGAAATATGGCGACTTTCCCTGATTTGTGGCCACCATGCCGGATTTATGGCGAACTTGCCGGAAATATGGCTACCATGTCGGATTTGTGGCCACCTTGCCGGATTTATGACGACCACGTCGGAAATATGGCGACCTTGCCGGATTTGTGGAGACCTTTCCGGATTTATTGCGACCTTGCCGGAAATATGGCGACCTTGCCGGATTTCTGGCGACCTTGCCGGAAATATGGCGTCCTTGCCGGATATATGGCAAACATGCCGAATTTGTGGCGACCTTGCCGGATTTATGGCGACCTTGCCTGAAATATGGCGACTTTGCCGGATTTATGGCGACCTTGCGGATTTATGGCGACTTTGCCGGATTAGTGGCGACCTTGCCGGATATGTGGCGACCTTGCCGGATTTATGGCGACCTTGCCGGATTTATGGCGACCTTGCCGGATATATGTCGACCTTGACGCATTTGTGTCGACCTTGCCGGATTTATTGCGACCTTGCCGGAATTATGGCGACTTTGCGGGGAATATGGCGTCCTTCCCTGATTTGTGGCCACCATGCCGGATTTATTGCGAACTTGCCGGAAATATGGCTACCATGTCGGATTTGTGGCCACCTTGCCGGATTTATGACGACCACGTCGGAAATATGGCGACCTTGCCGGATTTGTGGAGACCTTTCCGGATTTATGGCGACCTTGCCGGAAATATGGCAACCTTGCCGGATTTGTGGCGACCTTGCCGGATATATGGCGTCCTTGCCGGATATATGGCGACCTTGCCGAATTTGTGGCGACCTTGCCGGATTTATGGCGACCTTGCCTGAAATATGGCGACTTTGCCGGATATATGGCGACCTTGCCGGATTTATGGCGACCTTGCCGGATTTGTGGCGACCTTGCCGGATTTATGGCGACCTTGCCGGATTTATGGCGACTTTGCCGGAAATATGGCGACCTTCCCTGATTTGTGGCCACCATGCCGGATTTATGGCGAACTTGCCGGAAATATGGCTACCATGTCGGATTTGTGGCCACCTTGCCGGATTTATGACGACTGTCGGAAATATGGCGACCTTGCCGGATTTGTGGAGACCTTTCCGGATTTATGGCGACCTTGCCAGATTTGTGGCGACCTTGCCGGATATATGGCGTCCTTGCCGGATATATGGCGACCTTGCCGAATTTGTGGCGACCTTGCCGGATTTATGGCGACCTTGCCTGAAATATGGCGACTTTGCCGGATTTATGGCGACCTTGCCGGATTTATGGCGACCTTGCCGGAAATATGGCGACCTTGCCGAATTTGTGGCGACCTTGCCGGATTTATGGCGACCTTGCCGGAAATATGACAACCTTGCCGGATTTGTGGCGACCTTGCCGGATATAAGGCGTCCTTGTCGGATATATGGCGACCTTGCCGAATTTGTGGCGACCTTGCCGGATTTATGGCGACCTTGCGTGAAATATGGCGACTTTGCCGGATTTATGACGACCATGTCGGAAACATGGCGACCTTGCCGGATCTGTGGAGACCTTGCCGGATTTATGGCGACCTTGCCTGAAATATGGCGACTTTGCCGGATTTATGGCGACCTTGCCGGATTTATGGCTACCTTGCCGGATTTGTGGCGACATTGCCAGATTTATGGCGACCTTGCCGGAAATATGTCGACCTTGACGCATTTGTGGCGACCTTGCCGGATTTATGGCGAGCTTGCCGGAAATATGGCGACCTTGCCTCATTTGTGGCGACATTGCCGGATTTATGGCGACCTTGCAGGAAATATGGCGACCTTGCCGGGAATGTGGCGACCTTGCCGGATTTGTGCCGAACCTTGCCGGATTTATGGCGTCCATGCCGGAAATGAGGCGACCTTGCCGGATTTGTGGCGACCTTCCCTGATTTGCGGCCACCATGCCTGATTTATGGCGAACTTGCCATAAATATGGCTACCTTGTCGGATTTGTGGCCACCATGCCGGATTTATGACGACCATGTCGGAAATATGGCGACCTTGCCGGATTTGTGGAGACCTTGCCGGATTTGTGGCGACCTTGCCGGAAATATGGCAACCTTGCCGGATTTGTGGCGACCTTGCCGGATATATGGCGTCCTTGCCGGATATATGGCGACCTTGCCGAATTTGTGGGGACCTTGCCGGATTTATGGCGACCTTGCCGGCAATATGTGACCTTGACGCATTTGTGGCGAACTTGCCGGATTTATGGCGAGCTTGCCGGAAATATGGCGACCTTGCCTCATTTGTGGCGACATTGCCGGATTTATGGCGACCTTGCAGGAAATATGGCGACCTTGCCAGGAATGTGGCGACCTTGCCGGATTTGTGCCGACCTTGCCGGATATATGGCGTCCATGCCGGAAATGTGGCGACCTTGCCGGATTTATGGCGACCTTCCCTGATTTGTGGGCCACCATGCCGGATTTATGGCGAACTTGCCGGAAATATGGCTACCTTGTCGGATTTGTGGCCACCTTGCCGGATTTATGACGACCATGTCGGAAATATGGCGACCTTGCCGGATTTGAGGAGACCTTGCCGGATTTATGGCGACCTTGCCGGAAATATGGCAACCTTGCCGGATTTCTGGCGACCTTGCCGGAAATATGGCGTCCTTGCCGGATATATGGCGACCTTGCCGAATTTGTGGCGACCTTGCCGGATTTATGGCGACCTTGCCTGAAATATGGCGACTTTGCCGGATTTATGGCGACCTTGCGGATTTATGGCGACCTTGCCGGATTAGTGGCGACCTTGCCGGATAGGTGGCGACCTTGCCGGATTTATGGCGACCTTGCCGGATTTATGGCGACCTTGCCGGATATATGGCGACCTTGACGCATTTGTGGCGACCTTGCCGGATTTATTGCGACCTTGCCGGATTTATGGCGACTTTGCCGGAAATATGGCGACCTTCCCTGATTTGTGGCCACCATGCCGGATTTATGGCGAACTTGCCGGAAATATGGCTACCATGTCGGATTTGTGGCCACCTTGCCGGATTTATGACGACCACGTCGGAAATATGCGACCTTGCCGGATTTGTGGAGACCTTTCCGGATTTATTGCGACCTTGCCGGAAATATGGCGACCTTGCCGGATTTCTGGCGACCTTGCCGGAAATATGGCGTCCTTGCCGGATATATGGCAAACATGCCGAATTTGTGGCGACCTTGCCGGATTTATGGCGACCTTGCCTGAAATATGGCGACTTTGCCGGATTTATGGCGACCTTGCGGATTTATTGCGACTTTGCCGGATTAGTGGCGACCTTGCCGGATATGTGGCGACCTTGCCGGATTTATGGCGACCTTGCCGGATTTATGGCGACCTTGCCGGATATATGTCGACCTTGACGCATTTGTGTCGACCTTGCCGGATTTATTGCGACCTTGCCGGATTTATGGCGACTTTGCCGGGAATATGGCGACCTTCCCTGATTTGTGGCCACCATGCCGGATTTATTGCGAACTTGCCGGAAATATGGCTACCATGTCGGATTTGTGGCCACCTTGCCGGATTTATGACGACCACGTCGGAAATATGGCGACCTTGCCGGATTTGTGGAGACCTTTCCGGATTTATGGCGACCTTGCCGGAAATATGGCAACCTTGCCGGATTTGTGGCGACCTTGCCGGATATATGGCGTCCTTGCCGGATATATGGCGACCTTGCCGAATTTGTGGCGACCTTGCCGGATTTATGGCGACCTTGCCTGAAATATGGCGACTTTGCCGGATATATGGCGACCTTGCCGGATTTATGGCGACCTTGCCGGATTTGTGGCGACCTTGCCGGATTTATGGCGACCTTGCCGGATTTATGGCGACTTTGCCGGAAATATGGCGACCTTCCCTGATTTGTGGCCACCATGCCGGATTTATGGCGAACTTGCCGGAAATATGGCTACCATGTCGGATTTGTGGCCACCTTGCCGGATTTATGACGACTGTCGGAAATATGGCGACCTTGCCGGATTTGTGGAGACCTTTCCGGATTTATGGCGACCTTGCCAGATTTGTGGCGACCTTGCCGGATATATGGCGTCCTTGCCGGATATATGGCGACCTTGCCGAATTTGTGGCGACCTTGCCGGATTTATGGCGACCTTGCCTGAAATATGGCGACTTTACCGGATTTATGGCGACCTTGCCGGATTTATGGCGACCTTGCCGGAAATATGGCGACCTTGCCGAATTTGTGGCGACCTTGCCGGATTTATGGCGACCTTGCCGGAAATATGACAACCTTGCCGGATTTGTGGCGACCTTGCCGGATATAAGGCGTCCTTGTCGGATATATGGCGACCTTGCCGAATTTGTGGCGACCTTGCCGGATTTATGGCGACCTTGCGTGAAATATGGCGACTTTGCCGGATTTATGACGACCATGTCGGAAACATGGCGCCCTTGCCGGATCTGTGGAGACCTTGCCGGATTTATGGCGACCTTGCCTGAAATATGGCGACTTTGCCGGATTTATGGCGAGCTTGCCGGATTTATGGCTACCTTGCCGGATTTGTGGCGACATTGCCAGATTTATGGCGACCTTGCCGGAAATATGTCGACCTTGACGCATTTGTGGCGACCTTGCCGGATTTATGGCGAGCTTGCCGGAAATATGGCGACCTTGCCTCATTTGTGGCGACATTGCCGGATTTATGGCGACCTTGCAGGAAATATGGCGACCTTGCCGGGAATGTGGCGACCTTGCCGGATTTGTGCCGAACCTTGCCGGATTTATGGCGTCCATGCCGGAAATGAGGCGACCTTGCCGGATTTGTGGCGACCTTCCCTGATTTGTGGCCACCATGCCGGATTTATGGCGAACTTGCCATAAATATGGCTACCTTGTCGGATTTGTGGCCACCATGCCGGATTTATGACGACCATGTCGGAAATATGGCGACCTTGCCGGATTTGTGGAGACCTTGCCGGATTTGTGGCGACCTTGCCGGAAATATGGCAACCTTGCCGGATTTGTGGCGACCTTGCCGGATATATGGCGTCCTTGCCGGATATATGGCGACCTTGCCGAATTTGTGGGGACCTTGCCGGATTTATGGCGACCTTGCCGGCAATATGTGGACCTTGACGCATTTGTGGCGAACTTGCCGGATTTATGGCGAGCTTGCCGGAAATATGGCGACCTTGCCTCATTTGTGGCGACATTGCCGGATTTATGGCGACCTTGCAGGAAATATGGCGACCTTGCCAGGAATGTGGCGACCTTGCCGGATTTGTGCCGACCTTGCCGGATATATGGCGTCCATGCCGGAAATGTGGCGACCTTGCCGGATTTATGGCGACCTTCCCTGATTTGTGGCCACCATGCCGGATTTATGGCGAACTTGCCGGAAATATGGCTACCTTGTCGGATTTGTGGCCACCTTGCCGGATTTATGACGACCATGTCGGAAATATGGCGACCTTGCCGGATTTGAGGAGACCTTGCCGGATTTATGGCGACCTTGCCGGAAATATGGCAACCTTGCCGGATTTCTGGCGACCTTGCCGGAAATATGGCGTCCTTGCCGGATATATGGCGACCTTGCCGAATTTGTGGCGACCTTGCCGGATTTATGGCGACCTTGCCTGAAATATGGCGACTTTGCCGGATTTATGGCGACTTGCGGATTTATGGCGACCTTGCCGGATTAGTGGCGACCTTGCCGGATAGGTGGCGACCTTGCCGGATTTATGGCGACCTTGCCGGATTTATGGCGACCTTGCCGGAAATATGGCGACCTTCCCTGATTTGTGGCCACCATGCCGGATTTATGGCGAACTTGCCGGAAATATGGCTACCATGTCGGATTTGTGGCCACCTTGCCGGATTTATGACGACCACGTCGGAAATGAGGCGACCTTGCCGGATTTGTGGCGACCTTCCCTGATTTGTGGCCACCATGCCGGATTTATGGCGAACTTGCCATAAATATGGCTACCTTGTCGCATTTGTGGCCACCATGCCGGATTTATGACGACCATGTCGGAAATATGGCGACCTTGCCGGATTTGTGGAGACCTTGCCGGATTTGTGGCGACCTTGCCGGAAATATGGCAACCTTGCCGGATTTGTGGCGACCTTGCCGGATATATGGCGTCCTTGCCGGATATATGGCGACCTTGCCGAATTTGTGGGGACCTTGCCGGATTTATGGCGACCTTGCCGGCAATATGTGGACCTTGACGCATTTGTGGCGAACTTGCCGGATTTATGGCGAGCTTGCCGGAAATATGGCGACCTTGCCTCATTTGTGGCGACATTGCCGGATTTATGGCGACCTGGCAGGAAATATGGCGACCTTGCCAGGAATGTGGCGACCTTGCCGGATTTGTGCCGACCTTGCCGGATATATGGCGTCCATGCCGGAAATGTGGCGACCTTGCCGGATTTATGGCGACCTTCCCTGATTTGTGGCCACCATGCCGGATTTATGGCGAACTTGCCGGAAATATGGCTACCTTGTCGGATTTGTGGCCACCTTGCCGGATTTATGACGACCATGTCGGAAATATGGCGACCTTGCCGGATTTGAGGAGACCTTGCCGGATTTATGGCGACCTTGCCGGAAATATGGCAACCTTGCCGGATTTCTGGCGACCTTGCCGGAAATATGGCGTCCTTGCCGGATATATGGCGACCTTGCCGAATTTGTGGCGACCTTGCCGGATTTATGGCGACCTTGCCTGAAATATGGCGACTTTGCCGGATTTATGGCGACCTTGCGGATTTATGGCGACCTTGCCGGATTAGTGGCGACCTTGCCGGATAGGTGGCGACCTTGCCGGATTTATGGCGACCTTGCCGGATTTATGGCGACCTTGCCGGATATATGGCGACCTTGACGCATTTGTGGCGACCTTGCCGGATTTATTGCGACCTTGCCGGATTTATGGCGACTTTGCCGGAAATATGGCGACCTTCCCTGATTTGTGGCCACCATGCCGGATTTATGGCGAACTTGCCGGAAATATGGCTACCATGTCGGATTTGTGGCCACCTTGCCGGATTTATGACGACCACGTCGGAAATATGCGACCTTGCCGGATTTGTGGAGACCTTTCCGGATTTATTGCGACCTTGCCGGAAATATGGCGACCTTGCCGGATTTCTGGCGACCTTGCCGGAAATATGGCGTCCTTGCCGGATATATGGCAAACATGCCGAATTTGTGGCGACCTTGCCGGATTTATGGCGACCTTGCCTGAAATATGGCGACTTTGCCCGATTTATGGCGACCTTGCGGATTTATGGCGACTTTGCCGGATTAGTGGCGACCTTGCCGGATATGTGGCGACCTTGCCGGATTTATGGCGACCTTGCCGGATTTATGGCGACCTTGCCGGATATATGTCGACCTTGACGCATTTGTGTCGACCTTGCCGGATTTATTGCGACCTTGCCGGATTTATGGCGACTTTGCCGGGAATATGGCGACCTTCCCTGATTTGTGGCCACCATGCCGGATTTATTGCGAACTTGCCGGAAATATGGCTACCATGTCGGATTTGTGGCCACCTTGCCGGATTTATGACGACCACGTCGGAAATATGGCGACCTTGCCGGATTTGTGGAGACCTTTCCGGATTTATGGCGACCTTGCCGGAAATATGGCAACCTTGCCGGATTTGTGGCGACCTTGCCGGATATATGGCGTCCTTGCCGGATATATGGCGACCTTGCCGAATTTGTGGCGACCTTGCCGGATTTATGGCGACCTTGCCTGAAATATGGCGACTTTGCCGGATATATGGCGACCTTGCCGGATTTATGGCGACCTTGCCGGATTTGTGGCGACCTTGCCGGATTTATGGCGACCTTGCCGGATTTATGGCGACTTTGCCGGAAATATGGCGACCTTCCCTGATTTGTGGCCACCATGCCGGATTTATGGCGAACTTGCCGGAAATATGGCTACCATGTCGGATTTGTGGCCACCTTGCCGGATTTATGACGACTGTCGGAAATATGGCGACCTTGCCGGATTTGTGGAGACCTTTCCGGATTTATGGCGACCTTGCCGGATTTGTGGCGACCTTGCCGGATATATGGCGTCCTTGCCGGATATATGGCGACCTTGCCGAATTTGTGGCGACCTTGCCGGATTTATGGCGACCTTGCCTGAAATATGGCGACTTTGCCGGATTTATGGCGACCTTGCCGGATTTATGGCGACCTTGCCGGAAATATGGCGACCTTGCCGAATTTGTGGCGACCTTGCCGGATTTATGGCGACCTTGCCGGAAATATGACAACCTTGCCGGATTTGTGGCGACCTTGCCGGATATAAGGCGTCCTTGTCGGATATATGGCGACCTTGCCGAATTTGTGGCGACCTTGCCGGATTTATGGCGACCTTGCGTGAAATATGGCGACTTTGCCGGATTTATGACAACCATGTCGGAAACATGGCGACCTTGCCGGATCTGTGGAGACCTTGCCGGATTTATGGCGACCTTGCCTGAAATATGGCGACTTTGCCGGATTTATGGCGACCTTGCCGGATTTATGGCTACCTTGCCGGATTTGTGGCGACATTGCCAGATTTATGGCGACCTTGCCGGAAATATGTCGACCTTGACGCATTTGTGGCGACCTTGCCGGATTTATGGCGAGCTTGCCGGAAATATGGCGACCTTGCCTCATTTGTGGCGACATTGCCGGATTTATGGCGACCTTGCAGGAAATATGGCGACCTTGCCGGGAATGTGGCGACCTTGCCGGATTTGTGCCGAACCTTGCCGGATTTATGGCGTCCATGCCGGAAATGAGGCGACCTTGCCGGATTTGTGGCGACCTTCCCTGATTTGTGGCCACCATGCCGAATTTATGGCGAACTTGCCATAAATATGGCTACCTTGTCGGATTTGTGGCCACCATGCCGGATTTATGACGACCATGTCGGAAATATGGCGACCTTGCCGGATTTGTGGAGACCTTGCCGGATTTGTGGCGACCTTGCCGGAAATATGGCAACCTTGCCGGATTTGTGGCGACCTTGCCGGATATATGGCGTCCTTGCCGGATATATGGCGACCTTGCCGAATTTGTGGGGACCTTGCCGGATTTATGGCGACCTTGCCGGCAATATGTGGACCATGACGCATTTGTGGCGAACTTGCCGGATTTATGGCGAGCTTGCCGGAAATATGGCGACCTTGCCTCATTTGTGGCGACATTGCCGGATTTATGGCGACCTTGCAGGAAATATGGCGACCTTGCCAGGAATGTGGCGACCTTGCCGGATTTGTGCCGACCTTGCCGGATATATGGCGTCCATGCCGGAAATGTGGCGACCTTGCCGGATTTATGGCGACCTTCCCTGATTTGTGGCCACCATGCCGGATTTATGGCGAACTTGCCGGAAATATGGCTACCTTGTCGGATTTGTGGCCACCTTGCCGGATTTATGACGACCATGTCGGAAATATGGCGACCTTGCCGGATTTGAGGAGACCTTGCCGGATTTATGGCGACCTTGCCGGAAATATGGCAACCTTGCCGGATTTCTGGCGACCTTTCCGGAAATATGGCGTCCTTGCCGGATATATGGCGACCTTGCCGAATTTGTGGCGACCTTGCCGGATTTATGGCGACCTTGCCTGAAATATGGCGACTTTGCCGGATTTATGGCGACCTTGCGGATTTATGGCGACCTTGCCGGATTAGTGGCGACCTTGCCGGATAGGTGGCGACCTTGCCGGATTTATGGCGACCTTGCCGGATTTATGGCGACCTTGCCGGATATATGGCGACCTTGACGCATTTGTGGCGACCTTGCCGGATTTATTGCGACCTTGCCGGATTTATGGCAACTTTGCCGGAAATATGGCGACCTTCCCTGATTTGTGGCCACCATGCCGGATTTATGGCGAACTTGCCGGAAATATGGCTACCATGTCGGATTTGTGGCCACCTTGCCGGATTTATGACGACCACGTCGGAAATATGGCGATCTTGCCGGATTTGTGGAGACCTTTCCGGATTTATTGCGACCTTGCCGGAAATATGGCGACCTTGCCGGATTTCTGGCGACCTTGCCGGAAATATGGCGTCCTTGCCGGATATATGGCGACCTTGCCGAATTTGTGGCGACCTTGCCGGATTTATGGCGACCTTGCCTGAAATATGGCGACTTTGCCGGATTTATGGCGACCTTGCGGATTTATGGCGACTTTGCCGGATTAGTGGCGACCTTGCCGGATATGTGGCGACCTTGCCGGATTTATGGCGACCTAGCCGGATTTATGGCGACCTTGCCGGATATATGTCGACCTTGACGCATTTGTGTCGACCTTGCCGGATTTATTGCGACCTTGCCGGATTTATGGCGACTTTGCCGGGAATATGGCGACCTTCCCTGATTTGTGGCCACCATGCCGGATTTATTGCGAACTTGCCGGAAATATGGCTACCATGTCGGATTTGTGGCCACCTTGCCGGATTTATGACGACCACGTCGGAAATATGGCGACCTTGCCGGATTTGTGGAGACCTTTCCGGATTTATGGCGACCTTGCCGGAAATATGGCAACCTTGCCGGATTTGTGGCGACCTTGCCGGATATATGGCGTCCTTGCCGGATATATGGCGACCTTGCCGAATTTGTCGCGACCTTGCCGGATTTATGGCGACATTGCCTGAAATATGGCGACTTTGCCGGATATATGGCGACCTTGCCGGATTTATGGCGACCTTGCCGGATTTGTGGCGACCTTGCCGGATTTATGGCGACCTTGCCGGATTTATGGCGACTTTGCCGGAAATATGGCGACCTTCCCTGATTTGTGGCCACCATGCCGGATTTATGGCGAACATGCCGGAAATATGGCTACCATGTCGGATTTGTGGCCACCTTGCCGGATTTATGACGACTGTCGGAAATATGGCGACCTTGCCGGATTTGTGGAGACCTTTCCGGATTTATGGCGACCTTGCCGGATTTGTGGCGACCTTGCCGGATATATGGCGTCCTTGCCGGATATATGGCGACCTTGCCGAATTTGTGGCGACCTTGCCGGATTTATGGCGACCTTGCCTGAAATATGGCGACTTTGCCGGATTTATGGCGACCTTGCCGTATTTATGGCGACCTTGCCGGATTTGTGGCGACCTTGCCGGATTTATGGCGACCTTGCCGGATTTATGGCGACTTTGCCGGAAATATGGCGAACTTCCCTGATTTGTGGCCACCATGCCGGATTTATGGCGAACTTGCCGGAATGATGGCGACCTTGCCGGATTTACGGCGACCTTGCCGGAAATATGCCGACCTTGACGCATTTGTGGCGACCTTGCCGGATTTATGGCGAGCTTGCCGGAAATATGGCGACCTTGCCGCATTTGTGGCGACATTGCCGGATTTATGGCGACCTTGCAGGAAATATGGCGACCTTGCCGGGAATGTGGCGACCTTGCCGGATTTGTGCCGACCTTTTCGGATTTATGGCGTCCATGCCGGAAATGTGGCGACCTTGCCGGATTTATGGCGACCTTGCCGGAAATATGGCAACCTTGCCGGATTTGTGGCGACCTTGCCGGATATATGGCGTCCTTGCCGGATGTATGGCGACCTTGCCGAATTTGTGGCGACCTTGCCGGATTTATGGCGACCTTGCCTGAAATATGGCGACTTTGCGGGATTTATGGCGACCTTGCGGATTTATGGCGACCTTACCGGATTAGTGGCGACTTTGCCGGATTTATGGCGACCTTGCCGGATTTATGGCGACCTTGCCGGATTTATGGCGACCTTGCCGGAAATATGTCGACCTTTACGCATTTGTGGCGACCTTGCCGGATTTATGGCGCTTGCCGGAAATATGGCGACCTTGCCGCATTTGTGGCGACATTGCCGGATTTATGGCGACCTTGCAGGAAATATGGCGACCTTGCCGGGAATGTGGCGACCTTGCCGGATTTGTGCCGACCTTGCCGGATTTATGGCGTCCTTGCCGGAAATGTGGCGACCTTGCCGGATTTATGGCGACCTTGTCGGATTTGTGTCCACCTTGCCGCATTTATGGCGACGTTGCCGGAAATGCGGCGACCTTGCCTGAAATGTGGCGACCTTGACGGATTTGTGGCGACCTTGCCGGATTTATGGCGACCTTGCCGGGGATGTGGCGAGCTTGCCGGATTTGTGGCGACCTTGCCGGCTTTATGGCGACGTTGCCGCAAATGTGGCGACCTTGCCGGATTTGTGGCGACCTTGCCGGATTTATGGCGACCTTGCCGGAAATATGGCAACCTTGCCGGATTTGTGGCGACCTTGCCGGATATATGGCGTCCTTGCCGGATTTATGGCGACCTTGCCGGAAATATGTCGACCTTGACGCATTTGTGGCGACCTTGCCGTATTTATGGCGACCTTGCCGGATTTGTGGCGACCTTGCCGGATATATGGCGTCCTTGCCGGATATATGGCGACCTTGCCGAATTTGTGGGGACCTTGCCGGATTTATGGCGACCTTGCCGGCAATATGTGGACCTTGACGCATTTGTGGCGAACTTGCCGGATTTATGGCGAGCTTGCCGGAAATATGGCGACCTTGCCTCATTTGTGGCGACATTGCCGGATTTATGGCGACCTTGCAGGAAATATGGCGACCTTGCCAGGAATGTGGCGACCTTGCCGGATTTGTGCCGACCTTGCCGGATATATGGCGTCCATGCCGGAAATGTGGCGACCTTGCCGGATTTATGGCGACCTTCCCTGATTTGTGGCCACCATGCCGGATTTATGGCGAACTTGCCGGAAATATGGCTACCTTGTCGGATTTGTGGCCACCTTGCCGGATTTATGACGACCATGTCGGAAATATGGCGACCTTGCCGGATTTGAGGAGACCTTGCCGGATTTATGCCGACCTTGCGGAAATATGGCAACCTTGCCGGATTTCTGGCGACCTTGCCGGATATATGGCGTCCTTGCCGGATTTATGGCGTCCTTGCCGGATGTATGGCGACCTTGCCGAATTTGTGGCGACCTGGCCGGATTTATGGCGACCTTGCCTGAAATATGGCGACTTTGCGGGATTTATGGCGACCTTGCGGATTTATGGCGACCTTGCCGGATTAGTGGCGACTTTGCCGGATTTGTGGCGACCTTGCCGGATTTATGGCGACCTTGCCGGATTTATGGCGACCTTGCCGGAAATATGTCGACCTTTACGCATTTGTGGCGACCTTGCCGGATTTATGGCGAGCTTGCCGGAAATATGGCGACCTTGCCGCATTTGTGGCGACATTGCCGGATTTATGGCGACCTTGCAGGAAATATGGCGACCTTGCCGGGAATGTGGCGACCTTGCCGGATTTGTGCCGACCTTGCCGGATTTATGGCGTCCTTGCCGGAAATGTGGCGACCTTGCCGGATTTATGGCGACCTTGACGGATTTGTGTCCACCTTGCCGCATTTATGGCGACGTTGCCGGAAATGCGGCGACCTTGCCTGAAATGTGGCGACCTTGACGGATTTGTGGCGACCTTGCCGGATTTATGGCGACCTTGCCGGGGATGTGGCGAGCTTGCCGGATTTGTGGCGACCTTGCCGGCTTTATGGCGACGTTGCCGCAAATGTGGCGACCTTGCCGGATTTGTGGCGACCTTGCCGGATTTATGGCGACCTTGCCGGAAATATGGCAACCTTGCCGGATTTGTGGCGACCTTGCCGGATATATGGCGTCCTTGCCGGATTTATGGCGACCTTGCCGGAAATATGTCGACCTTGACGCATTTGTGGCGACCTTGCCGTATTTATGGCGACCTTGCCGGATTTGTGGCGACCTTGCCGGATATATGGCGTCCTTGCCGGATATATGGCGACCTTGCCGAATTTGTGGGGACCTTGCCGGATTTATGGCGACCTTGCCGGCAATATGTGGACCTTGACGCATTTGTGGCGAACTTGCCGGATTTATGGCGAGCTTGCCGGAAATATGGCGACCTTGCCTCATTTGTGGCGACATTGCCGGATTTATGGCGACCTTGCAGGAAATATGGCGACCTTGCCAGGAATGTGGCGACCTTGCCGGATTTGTGCCGACCTTGCCGGATATATGGCGTCCATGCCGGAAATGTGGCGACCTTGCCGGATTTATGGCGACCTTCCCTGATTTGTGGCCACCATGCCGGATTTATGGCGAACTTGCCGGAAATATGGCTACCTTGTCGGATTTGTGGCCACCTTGCCGGATTTATGACGACCATGTCGGAAATATGGCGACCTTGCCGGATTTGAGGAGACCTTGCCGGATTTATGGCGACCTTGCCGGAAATATGGCAACCTTGCCGGATTTCTGGCGACCTTGCCGGAAATATGGCGTCCTTGCCGGATATATGGCGACCTTGCCGAATTTGTGGCGACCTTGCCGGATTTATGGCGACCTTGCCTGAAATATGGCGACTTTGCCGGATTTATGGCGACCTTGCGGATATATGGCGACCTTGCCGGATTAGTGGCGACCTTGCCGGATAGGTGGCGACCTTGCCGGATTTATGGCGACCTTGCCGGATTTATGGCGACCTTGCCGGATATATGGCGACCTTGACGCATTTGTGGCGACCTTGCCGGATTTATTGCGACCTTGCCGGATTTATGGCGACTTTGCCGGAAATATGGCGACCTTCCCTGATTTGTGGCCACCATGCCGGATTTATGGCGAACTTGCCGGAAATATGGCTACCATGTCGGATTTGTGGCCACCTTGCCGGATTTATGCCGACCACGTCGGAAATATGGCGACCTTGCCGGATTTGTGGAGACCTTTCCGGATTTATTGCGACCTTGCCGGAAATATGGCGACCTTGCCGGATTTCTGGCGACCTTGCCGGAAATATGGCGTCCTTGCCGGATATATGGCGACCTTGCCGAATTTGTGGCGACCTTGCCGGATTTATGGCGACCTTGCCTGAAATATGGCGACTTTGCCGGATTTATGGCGACCTTGCGGATTTATGGCGACTTTGCCGGATTAGTGGCGACCTTGCCGGATATGTGGCGACCTTGCCGGATTTATGGCGACCTTGCCGGATTTATGGCGACCTTGCCGGATATATGTCGACCTTGACGCATTTGTGTCGACCTTGCCGGATTTATTGCGACCTTGCCGGATTTATGGCGACTTTGCCGGGAATATGGCGACCTTCCCTGATTTGTGGCCACCATGCCGGATTTATTGCGAACTTGCCGGAAATATGGCTACCATGTCGGATTTGTGGCCACCTTGCCGGATTTATGACGACCACGTCGGAAATATGGCGACCTTGCCGGATTTGTGGAGACCTTTCCGGATTTATGGCGACCTTGCCGGAAATATGGCAACCTTGCCGGATTTGTGGCGACCTTGCCGGATATATGGCGTCCTTGCCGGATATATGGCGACCTTCCCGAATTTGTCGCGACCTTGCCGGATTTATGGCGACATTGCCTGAAATATGGCGACTTTGCCGGATATATGGCGACCTTGCCGGATTTATGGCGACCTTGCCGGATTTGTGGCGACCTTGCCGGATTTATGGCGACCTTGCCGGATTTATGGCGACTTTGCCGGAAATATGGCGACCTTCCCTGATTTGTGGCCACCATACCGGATTTATGGCGAACTTGCCGGAAATATGGCTACCATGTCGGATTTGTGGCCACCTTGCCGGATTTATGACGACTGTCGGAAATATGGCGACCTTGCCGGATTTGTGGAGACCTTTCCGGATTTATGGCGACCTTGCCGGATTTGTGGCGACCTTGCCGGATATATGGCGTCCTTGCCGGATATATGGCGACCTTGCCGAATTTGTGGCGACCTTGCCGGATTTATGGCGACCTTGCCTGAAATATGGCGACTTTGCCGGATTTATGGCGACCTTGCCGTATTTATGGCGACCTTGCCGGATTTGTGGCGACCTTGCCGGATTTATGGCGACCTTGCCGGATTTATGGCGACTTTGCCGGAAATATGGCGAACTTCCCTGATTTGTGGCCACCATGCCGGATTTATGGCGAACTTGCCGGAATGATGGCGACCTTGCCGGATTTATGGCGACCTTGCCGGAAATATGTCGACCTTGACGCATTTGTGGCGACCTTGCCGGATTTATGGCGAGCTTGCCGGAAATATGGCGACCTTGCCGCATTTGTGGCGACATTGCCGGATTTATGGCGACCTTGCAGGAAATATGGCGACCTTGCCGGGAATGTGGCGACCTTGCCGGATTTGTGCCGACCTTGCCGGATTTATGGCGTCCATGCCGGAAATGTGGCGACCTTGCCGGATTTATGGCGACCTTGCCGGAAATATGGCAACCTTGCCGGATTTGTGGCGACCTTGCCGGATATATGGCGTCCTTGTCGGATGTATGGCGACCTTGCCGAATTTGTGGCGACCTTGCCGGATTTATGGCGACCTTGCCTGAAATATGGCGACTTTGCGGGATTTATGGCGACCTTGCGGATTTATGGCGACCTTGCCGGATTAGTGGCGACTTTGCCGGATTTGTGGCGACCTTGCCGGATTTATGGCGACCTTGCCGGATTTATGGCGACCTTGCCGGAAATATGTCGACCTTTACGCATTTGTGGCGACCTTGCCGGATTTATGGCGAGCTTGCCGGAAATATGGCGACCTTGCCGCATTTGTGGCGACATTGCCGGATTTATGGCGACCTTGCAGGAAATATGGCGACCTTGCCGGGAATGTGGCGACCTTGCCGGATTTGTGCCGACCTTGCCGGATTTATGGCGTCCTTGCCGGAAATGTGGCGACCTTGCCGGATTTATGGCGACCTTGTCGGATTTGTGTCCACCTTGCCGCATTTATGGCGACGTTGCCGGAAATGCGGCGACCTTGCCTGAAATGTGGCGACCTTGACGGATTTGTGGCGACCTTGCCGGATTTATGGCGACCTTGCCGGGGATGTGGCGAGCTTGCCGGATTTGTGGCGACCTTGCCGGCTTTATGGCGACGTTGCCGCAAATGTGGCGACCTTGCCGGATTTGTGGCGACCTTGCCGGATTTATGGCGACCTTGCCGGAAATATGGCAACCTTGCCGGATTTGTGGCGACCTTGCCGGATATATGGCGTCCTTGCCGGATTTATGGCGACCTTGCCGGAAATATGTCGACCTTGACGCATTTGTGGCGACCTTGCCGTATTTATGGCGACCTTGCCGGATTTATGGCGACTGCCGGAAATATGGCGACCTTCCCTGATTTGTGGCCACCATGCCGGATTTATGGCGAACTTGCCGGGAATATGGCTACCATGTCGGATTTGTGGCCACCTTGCCGGATTTATGACGACCACGTCGGAAATATGGCGACCTTGCCGGATTTGTGGAGACCTTTCCGGATTTATGGCGACCTTGCCGGAAATATGGCAACCTTGCCGGATTTGTGGCGACCTTGCCGGATATATGGCGTCCTTGCCGGATATATGGCGACCTTGCCGAATTTGTGGCGACCTTGCCGGATTTATGGCGACCTTGCCAGAAATATGGCGTCTTTGCCGGATATATGGCGACCTTACCGGATTTATGGCGACCTTGCCGGATTTGTGGCGACCTTGCCGGATTTATGGCGACCTTGCCGGATTTATGGCGATTTTGCCGGAAATATGGCGACCTTCCCTGATTTGTCGCCACCATGCCGGATTTATGGCGAACTTGATGGAAATATGGCTACCATGTCGGATTTGTGGCCACCTTGCCGGATTTATGACGACCATGTCGGAAATATGGCGACCTTGCCGGATTTGTGGAGACCTTTCCGGATTTATGGCGACCTTGCCGGAAATATGGCAACCTTGCCGGATTTGTGGCGACCTTTGCCGGATATATGGCGTCCTTGCCGGATATATGGCGACCTTGCCGAATTTGTGGCGACCTTGCCGGATTTATGGCGACCTTGCCTGAAATATGGCGACCTACCCTGATTTGTGGCCACCATGCCGTATTTATGGCGAACTTGCCGGAATGATGGCGACCTTGCCGGATTTATGGCGACCTTGCCGGAAATATGTCGACCTTGCCGGATTTGTGCCGACCTTGCCGGATTTATGGCGTCCATGCCGGAAATGTGGCGACCTTGCCGGATTTATGGCGACCTTCCCTGATTTGTGGCCACCATGCCGGATTTATGGCGAACTTGCCGGAAATATGGCTACCTTGTCAGATTTGTGGCCACCTTGCCGAATTTATGACGACCATGTCGGAAATATGGCGTCCTTTCCGGATTTGTGGAGACCTTGCCGGATTTATGGCGACTTTGCCGGGAATATGGCAACTTGCCGGATTTGTGGCGACCTTGCCGGATATATGGCGTCCTTGCCGGATATATGGCGACTTTGCGGGATTTATGGCGACCTTGCGGATTTATGGCGACCTTGCCGGATTAGTGGCGACCTTGCCGGATTTGTGGCGACCTTGCCGGATTTATGGCGACCTTACCGGATTTATGGCGACCTTGCCGGAAATATGTCGACCTTGACGCATTTGTGGCGACCTTGCCGGATTTATGGCGAGCTTGCCGGAAATATGGCGACCTTGCCGCATTTGTGGCGAAATTGCCGGATTTATGGCGACATTGCCGGATTTATGGCTACCTTGCCGGATTTGTGGCGACATTGCCAGATTTATGGCGACCTTGCCGGAAATATGTCGACCTTGACGCATTTGTGGCGACCTTGCCGGATTTATGGCGAGCTTGCCGGAAATATGGCGACCTTGCCTCATTTGTGGCGACATTGCCGGATTTATGGCGATCTTGCAGGAAATATGGCGACCTTGCCGGGAATGTGGCGACCTTGCCGGATTTGTGCCGAACCTTGCCGGATTTATGGCGTCCATGCCGGAAATGTGGCGACCTTGCCGGATTTGTGGCGACCTTCCCTGATTTGTGGCCACCATGCCGGATTTATGGCGAACTTGCCATAAATATGTCTACCTTGTCGGATTTGTGGCCACCATGCCGGATTTTTGACGACTGTCGGAAATATGGCGACCTTGCCGGATTTGTGGAGACCTTGCCGGATTTGTGGCGACCTTGCCGGAAATATGGCAACCTTGCCGGATTTGTGGCGACCTTGCCGGATAAATGGCGTCCTTGCCGGATATATGGCGACCTTGCCGAATTTGTGTGGACCTTGCCGGATTTATGGCGACCTTGCCGGCAATATGTCGACCTTGACGCATTTGTGGCGACCTTGCCGGATTTATGGCGAGCTTGCCGGATATATGGCGACCTTGCCTCATTTGTGGCGACATTGCCGGATTTATGGCGACCTTGCAGGAAATATGGCGACCTTGCCAGGAATGTGGCGACCTTGCCGTATTTGTGCCGACCGTGCCGGATTTATGGCGTCCATGCCGGAAATGTGGCGACCTTGCCGGATTTATGGCGACCTTCCCTGATTTGTGGCCACCATGCCGGATTTATGGCACAACTTGCCGGAAATATGGCTACCTTGTCGGATTTGTGGCCACCTTGCCGGATTTATGGCGACATTGCCGGAAATATGGCGACCTTCCCTGATTTGTGGCCACCATGCCGGATTTATGGCCACCTTGCCGGAAATATGGCAACCTTGCCGGATTTGTGGCGACCTTGCCGAATATATGGCGTCCTTGTCGGATATATGGCGACCTTCCCGAATTTGTGGCGACCTTGCCGGATTTATGGTGACCTTGCCTGAAATATGGCGACTTTGCCGGATTTATGGCGACCTTGCCGGATTTATGGCGTCCTTGCCGGATTAGTGGCGACCTTGCCGGATTTGTGGCGACCTTGCCGGATATATGGCGTCCTTGCCGGATATATGGCGACCTTTCCGGATTTGTGGCGACCTTGCTGGATTTATGGCGACCTTGCCGGAAATATGTCGACCTTGACGCATTTGTGGCGACCTTGCCGGATTTATAGCGAGCTTGCCGGAAATATGTCGATCTTGCCTCATTTGTGGAGACATTGCCGGATTTATGGCGACCTTGCAGGAAATATGGCGACCTTGCCGGGAATGTGGCGACCTTGCGGATTTATGTCGACCTTGCCTGAAATATGGCGACTTTGCCGGATTTATGGCGACCTTGCCGGATTTATGGCGACCTTGCCGGAAATATGGCGACCTTGCCGAATTTGTGGCGACCTTGCTGGATTTATGGCGACCTTGCCGGAAATATGACAACCTTGCCGGATTTGTGGCGACCTTGCCGGATATAAGGCGTCCTTGTCGGATATATGGCGACCTTGCCGAATTTGTGGCGACCTTGCCGGATTTATGGCGACTTTGCGTGAAATATGGCGACCTTGCCGGATCTGTGGAGACCTTGCCGCATTTATGGCGACCTTGCCTGAAATATGGCGACTTTGCCGGATTTATGGCGACCTTGCCGGATTTATGGCTACCTTGCCGGATTTGTGGCGACATTGCCAGATTTATGGCGACCTTGCCGGAAATATGTCGACCTTGACGCATTTGTGGCGACCTTGCCGGATTTATGGCGAGCTTGCCGGAAATATGGCGACCTTGCCTCATTTGTAGCGACATTGCCGGATTTATGGCGTCCATGCCGGAAATGTGGCGACCTTGCCGGATTTGTGGCGACCTTCCCTGATTTGTGGCCACCATGCCGGATTTATGGCGAACTTGCCATAAATATGGCTACCTTGTCGGATTTGTGGCCACCATGCCGGATTTATGACGACCATGTCGGAAATATGGCGACCTTGCCGGATTTGTGGAGACCTTGCCGGATTTGTGGCGACCTTGCCGGAAATATGGCAACCTTGCCGGATTTGTGGCGACCTTGCCGGATATATGGCGTCTTTGCCGGATATATGGCGACCTTGCCGAATTTGTGGGGACCTTGCCGGATTTATGGCGACCTTGCCGGCAATATGTGGACCTTGACGCATTTGTGGCGAACTTGCCGGATTTATGGCGAGCTTGCCGGAAATATGGCGACCTTGCCTCATTTGTGGCGACATTGCCGGATTTATGGCGACCTTGCAGGAAATATGGCGACCTTGCCAGGAATGTGGCGACCTTGCCGGATTTGTGCCGACCTTGCCGGATTTATGGCGTCCATGCCGGAAATGTGGCGACCTTGCCGGATTTATGGCGACCTTCCCTGATTTGTGGCCACCATGCCGGATTTATGGCGAACTTGCCGGAAATATGGCTACATTGTCGGATTTGTGGCCACCTTGCCGGATTTATGACGACCATGTCGGAAATATGGCGACCTTGCCGGATTTGAGGAGAACTTGCCGGATTTATGGCGACCTTGCCGGAAATATGGCAACCTTGCCGGATTTCTGGCGACCTTGCCGGAAATATGGCGTCCTTGCCGGATATATGGCGACCTTGCCGAATTTGTGGCGACCTTGCCGGATTTATGGCGACCTTGCCTGAAATATGGCGACTTTGCCGGATTTATGGCGACCTTGCGGATTTATGGCGACCTTGCCGGATTAGTGGCGACCTTGCCGGATATGTGGCGACCTTGCCGGATGTATGGCGACCTTGCCGGATATATGTCGACCTTGACGCATTTGTGGCGACCTTGCCGGATTTATTGCGACCTTGCCGGATTTATGGCGACTTTGCCGGAAATATGGCGACCTTCCCTGATTTGTGGCCACCATGCCGGATTTATGGCGAACTTGCCGGAAATATGGCTACCATGTCGGATTTGTGGCCACCTTGCCGGATTTATGACGACCACGTCGGAAATATGGCGACCTTGCCGGATTTGTGGAGACCTTTCAGGATTTATGGCGACCTTGCCGGAAATATGGCAACCTTGCCGGATTTCTGGCGACCTTGCCGGAAATATGGCGTCCTTGCCGGATATATGGCGACCTTGCCGAATTTGTGGCGACCTTGCCGGATTTATGGCGACCTTGCCTGAAATATGGCGACTTTGCCGGATTTATGGCGACCTTGCGGATTTATGGCGACCTTGCCGGATTAGTGGCGACATTGCCGGATATGTGGCGACCTTGCCGGATTTATGGCGACCTTGCCGGATTTATGGCGACCTTGCCGGATATATGTCAACCTTGACGCATTTGTGGCGACCTTGCCGGATTTATTGCGACCTTGCCGGATTTATGGCGACTTTGCCGGAAATATGGCGACCTTCCCTGATTTGTGGCCACCATGCCGGATTTATGGCGAACTTGCCGGAAATATGGCTACCATGTCGGATTTGTGGCCACCTTGCCGGATTTATGACGACCACGTCGGAAATATGGCGACCTTGCCGGATTTGTGGAGACCTTTCAGGATTTATGGCGACCTTGCCCGAAATATGGCAACCTTGCCGGATTTCTGGCGACCTTGCCGGAAATATGGCGTCCTTGCCGGATATATGGCGACCTTGCCGAATTTGTGGCGACCTTGCCGGATTTATGGCGACCTTGCCTGAAATATGGCGACTTTGCCGGATTTATGGCGACCTTGCGGATTTATGGCGACCTTGCCGGATTAGTGGCGACCTTGCCGGATATGTGGCGACCTTGCCGGATTTATGGCGACCTTGCCGGATTTGTGGCGACCTTGCCGGATATATGTCAACCTTGACGCATTTGTGGCGACCTTGCCGGATTTATTGCGACCTTGCCGGATTTATGGCGACTTTGCCGGGAATATGGCGACCTTCCCTGATTTGTGGCCACCATGCCGGATTTATGGCGAACTTGCCGGAAATATGGCTACCATGTCGGATTTGTGGCCACCTTGCCGGATTTATGACGACCACGTCCGAAATATGGCGACCTTGCCGGATTTGTGGAGACCTTTCCGGATTTATGGCGACCTTGCCGGAAATATGGCAACCTTGCCGGATTTGTGGCGACCTTGCCGGATATATGGCGTCGTTGCCGGATATATGGCGACCTTGCCAAATTTGTGGCGACCTTGCCGGATTTATGGCGACCTTGTCTGAAATATGGCGACTTTGCCGGATATATGGCGACCTTGCCGGATTTATGGCGACCTTGCCGGATTTGTGGCGACCTTGCCGGATTTATGGCGACCTTGCCGGATTTATGGCGAATTTGCCGGAAATATGGCGACCTTCCCTGATTTGTGGCCACCATGCCGGATTTATGGCGAACTTGCCGGAAATATGGCTACCATGTCGGATTTGTGGCCACCTTGCCGGATTTATGACGACTGTCGGAAATATGGCGACCTTGCCGGATTTGTGGAGACCTTTCCGGATTTATGGCGACCTTGCCGGATTTGTGGCGACCTTGCCGGATATATGGCGTCCTTGCCGGATATATGGCGACCTTGCCGAATTTGTGGCGACCTTGCCGGATTTATGGCGACCTTGCCTGAAATATGGCGACTTTGCCGGATTTATGGCGACCTTGCCGTATTTATGGCGACCTTGCCGGATTTGTGGCGACCTTGCCGGATTTATGGCGACCTTGCCGGATTTATGGCGACTTTGCCGGAAATATGGCGACCTTCCCTGATTTGTGGCCACCATGCCGGATTTATGGCGAACTTGCCGGAATGATGGCGACCTTGCCGGATTTATGGCGACCTTGCCGGAAATATGTCGACCTTGACGCATTTGTGGCGACCTTGCCGGATTTATGGCGAGCTTGCCGGAAATATGGCGACCTTGCCGCATTTGTGGCGACATTGCCGGATTTATGGCGACCTTGCAGGAAATATGGCGACCTTGCCGGGATTGTGGCGACCTTGCCGGATTTGTGCCGACCTTGCCGGATTTATGGCGTCCATGCCGGAAATGTGGCGAGCTTGCCTGATTTATGGCGACCTTGCCGGAAATATGGCAACCTTGCCGGATTTGTGGCGACCTTGCCGGATATATGGCGTCATTGCCGGATGTATGGCGACCTTGCCGAATTTGTGGCGACCTTGCCGGATTTATTGCGACCTTGCCTGAAATATGGCGAATTTGCGGGATTTATGGCGACCTTGCGGATTTATGGCGACCTTGCCGGATTAGTGGCGCCTTTGCCGGATTTGTGGCGACCTTGCCGGATTTGTGGCGACCTTGCCGGATTTATGGCGACCTTGCCGGATTTATGGCGACTTTGCCGGAAATATGGCGACCTTCCCTGATTTGTGGCCACCATGCCGGATTTATGGCGAACTTGCCGGAATGATGGCGACCTTGCCGGATTTATGGCGACCTTGCCGGAAATATGTCGACCTTGACGCATTTGTGGCGACCTTGCCGGATTTATGGCGAGCTTGCCGGAAATATGGCGACCTTGCCGCATTTGTGGCGACATTGCCGGATTTATGGCGACCTTGCAGGAAATATGGCGACCTTGCCGGGAATGTGGCGACCTTGCCGGATTTGTGCCGACCTTGCCGGATTTATGGCGTCCATGCCGGAAATGTGGCGACCTTGCCGGATTTATGGCGACCTTGCCGGAAATATGGCAACCTTGCTGGATTTGTGGCGACCTTGCCGGATATATGGCGTCCTTGCCGGATGTATGGCGACCTTGCCGAATTTGTGGCGACCTTGCCGGATTTATGGCGACCTTGCCTGAAATATGGCGACTTTGCGGGATTTATGGCGACCTTGTGGATTTATGGCGACCTTGCCGGATTAGTGGCGACTTTGCCGGATTTGTGGCGACCTTGCCGGATTAGTGGCGCCTTTGCCGGATTTGTGGCGACCTTGCCGGATTTGTGGCGACCTTGCCGGATTTATGGCGACCTTGCCGGATTTATGGCGACTTTGCCGGAAATATGGCGACCTTCCCTGATTTGTGGCCACCATGCCGGATTTATGGCGAACTTGCCGGAATGATGGCGACCTTGCCGGATTTATGGCGACCTTGCCGGAAATATGTCGACCTTGACGCATTTGTGGCGACCTTGCCGGATTTATGGCGAGCTTGCCGGAAATATGGCGACCTTGCCGCATTTGTGGCGACATTGCCGGATTTATGGCGACCTTGCAGGAAATATGGCGACCTTGCCGGGAATGTGGCGACCTTGCCGGATTTGTGCCGACCTTGCCGGATTTATGGCGTCCATGCCGGAAATGTGGCGAGCTTGCCGGATTTATGGCGACCTTGCCGGAAATATGGCAACCTTGCCGGATTTGTGGCGACCTTGCCGGATATATGGCGTCATTGCCGGATGTATGGCGACCTTGCCGAATTTGTGGCGACCTTGCCGGATTTATGGCGACCTTGCCTGAAATATGGCGACTTTGCGGGATTTATGGCGACCTTGCGGATTTATGGCGACCTTGCCGGATTAGTGGCGCCTTTGCCGGATTTGTGGCGACCTTGCCGGATTTGTGGCGACCTTGCCGGATTTATGGCGACCTTGCCGGATTTATGGCGACTTTGCCGGAAATATGGCGACCTTCCCTGATTTGTGGCCACCATGCCGGATTTATGGCGAACTTGCCGGAATGATGGCGACCTTGCCGGATTTATGGCGACCTTGCCGGAAATATGTCGACCTTGACGCATTTGTGGCGACCTTGCCGGATTTATGGCGAGCTTGCCGGAAATATGGCGACCTTGCCGCATTTGTGGCGACATTGCCGGATTTATGGCGACCTTGCAGGAAATATGGCGACCTTGCCGGGAATGTGGCGACCTTGCCGGATTTGTGCCGACCTTGCCGGATTTATGGCGTCCATGCCGGAAATGTGGCGACCTTGCCGGATTTATGGCGACCTTGCCGGAAATATGGCAACCTTGCTGGATTTGTGGCGACCTTGCCGGATATATGGCGTCCTTGCCGGATGTATGGCGACCTTGCCGAATTTGTGGCGACCTTGCCGGATTTATGGCGACCTTGCCTGAAATATGGCGACTTTGCGGGATTTATGGCGACCTTGTGGATTTATGGCGACCTTGCCGGATTAGTGGCGACTTTGCCGGATTTGTGGCGACCTTGCCGGATTTATGGCGACCTTGCCGGATTTATGGCGACCTTGCCGGATTTATGGCGACTTTGCCGGAAATATGGCGACCTTCCCTGATTTGTGGCCACCATGCCGGATTTATGGCGAACTTGCCGGAATGATGGCGACCTTGCCGGATTTATGGCGACCTTGCCGGAAATATGTCGACCTTGACGCATTTGTGGCGACCTTGCCGGATTTATGGCGAGCTTGCCGGAAATATGGCGACCTTGCCGCATTTGTGGCGACATTGCCGGATTTATGGCGACCTTGCAGGAAATATGGCGACCTTGCCGGGAATGTGGCGACCTTGCCGGATTTGTGCCGACCTTGCCGGATTTATGGCGTCCATGCCGGAAATGTGGCGACCTTGCCGGATTTATGGCGACCTTGCCGGAAATATGGCAACCTTGCCGGATTTGTGGCGACCTTGCCGGATATATGGCGTCCTTGCCGGATGTATGGCGACCTTGCCGAATTTGTGGCGACCTTGCCGGATTTATGGCGACCTTGCCTGAAATATGGCGACTTTGCGGGATTTATGGCGACCTTGTGGATTTATGGCGACCTTGCCGGATTAGTGGCGACTTTGCCGGATTTGTGGCGACCTTGCCGGATTTATGGCGACCTTGCCGGATTTATGGCGACCTTGCCGAAAATATGTCGACCTTGACGCATTTGTGGCGACCTTGCCGGATTTATGTCGAGCTTGCCGGAAATATGGCGACCTTGCCGCATTTGTGGCGACATTACCGGATTTATGGCGACCTTGCAGGAAATATGGCGACCTTGCCGGGAATGTGGCGACCTTGCCGGATTTGTGCCGACCTTGCCGGATTTATGGCGTTCTTGCCGGAAATGTGGCGACCTTGCCGGATTTATGGCGACCTTGTCGGATTTGTGTCCACCTTGCCGCATTTATGGCGACGTTGCCGGAAATGCGGCGACCTTGCCTGAAATGTGGCGACCTTGACGGATTTGTGGCGACCTTGCCGGATTTATGGCGACCTTGCCGGGGATGTGGCGACCTTGCCGGATTTGTGGCGACCTTGCCGGATTTATGGCGACGTTGCCGCAAATGTGGCGACCTTGCCGGATTTGTGGCGACCTTGTCGGATTTATGGCGACCTTGCCGGAAATATGGCGACTTTGCCGGATTTGTGGAGACCTTTCCGGATTTATGGCGACCATGCCGGAAATATGGCAACCTTGCCGGATTTGTGGCGACCTTGCCGGATATATGGCGTCCTTGCCGGATTTATGGCGACTTTGCCGGAAATATGTCGACCTTGACGCATTTGTGGCGACCTTGCCGTATTTATGGCGACCTTGCCGGATTTATGGCGACTTTGCCGGAAATATGGCGACCTTCCCTGATTTGTGGCCACCATGCCGGATTTATGGCGAACTTGCCGGGAATATGGCTACCATGTCGGATTTGTGGCCACCTTGCCGGATTTATGACGACCACGTCGGAAATATGGCGACCTTGCCGGATTTGTGGAGACCTTTCCGGATTTATGGCGACCTTGCCGGAAATATGGCAACCTTGCCGGATTTGTGGCGACCTTGCCGGATATATGGCGTCCTTGCCGGATATATGGCGACCTTGCCGAATTTGTGGCGACCTTGCCGGATTTATGGCGACCTTGCCTGAAATATGGCGACTTTGCCGGATTTATGGCGACCTTGCCGGATTTATGGCGACCTTGCCGGATTTGTGGCGACCTTGCCGGATTTATGGCGACCTTGCCGGATTTATGGCGACCTTGCCAGAAATATGGCGACTGCCGGATATATGGCGACCTTGCCGGATTTATTGCGTCCTTGCCGGATTTGTGGCGACCTTGCCGGATTTATGGCGACCTTGCCGGATTTATGGCGACTTTGCCGGAAATATGGCGACCTTCCCTGATTTGTCGCCACCATGCCGGATTTATGGCGAACTTGCCGGAAATATGGCTACCATGTCGGATTTGTGGCCACCTTGCCGGATTTATGACGACCATGTCGGAAATATGGCGTCCTTTCCGGATTTGTGGAGACCTTGCCGGATTTATGGCGACTTTGCCGGGAATATGGCAACTTGCCGGATTTGTGGCGACCTTGCCGGATATATGGCGTCCTTGCCGGATATATGGCGACTTTGCCGGAGTTATGGCGACCTTGCGGATTTATGGCGACCTTGCCGGATTAGTGGCGACCTTGCCGGATTTGTGGCGACCTTGCCGTATTTATGGCGACCTTACCGGATTTATGGCGACCTTGCCGGAAATATGTCGACCTTGACGCATTTGTGGCGACCTTGCCGGATTTATGGCGAGCTTGCCGGAAATATGGCGACCTTGCCGCATTTGTGGCGACATTGCCGGATTTATGGCGACCTTGCCGGATTTATGGCTACCTTGCCGGATTTGTGGCGACATTGCCAGATTTATGGCGACCTTGCCGGAAATATGTCGACCTTGACGCATTTGTGGCGACCTTGCCGGATTTATGGCGAGCTTGCCGGAAATATGGCGACCTTGCCTCATTTGTGGCGACATTGCCGGATTTATGGCGACCTTGCAGGAAATATGGCGACCTTGCCGGGAATGTGGCGACCTTGCCGGATTTGTGCCGAACCTTGCCGGATTTATGGCGTCCATGCCGGAAATGTGGCGACCTTGCCGGATTTGTGGCGACCTTCCCTGATTTGTGGCCACCATGCCGGATTTATGGCGAACTTGCCATAAATATGGCTACCTTGTCGGATTTGTGGCCACCATGCCGGATTTATGACGACCATGTCGGAAATATGGCGACCTTGCCGGATTTGTGGAGACCTTGCCGGATTTGTGGCGACCTTGCCGGAAATATGGCAACCTTGCCGGATTTGTGGCGACCTTGCCGGATAAATGGCGTCCTTGCCGGATATATGGCGACCTTGCCGAATTTGTGTGGACCTTGCCGGATTTATGGCGACCTTGCCGGCAATATGTCGACCTTGACTCATTTGTGGCGACCTTGCCGGATTTATGGCGAGCTTGCCGGAAATATGGCGACCTTGCCTCATTTGTGGCGACATTGCCGGATTTATGGCGACCTTGCAGGAAATATGGCGACCTTGCCAGGAATGTGGCGACCTTGCCGGATTTGTGCCGACCTTGCCGGATTTATGGCGTCCATGCCGGAAATGTGGCGACCTTGCCGGATTTATGGCGACCTTCCCTGATTTGTGGCCACCATGCCGGATTTATGGCGAACTTGCCGGAAATATGGCTACCTTGTCGGATTTGTGGCCACCTTGCCGGATTTATGGCGACATTGCCGGAAATATGGCGACCTTCCCTGATTTGTGGCCACCATGCCGGATTTATGGCGAACTTGCCGGAAATATGGCTACCATGTCGGATTTGTGGCCACCTTGCCGGATTTATGAGGACCATGTCGGAAATATGGCGACCTTGCCGGATTGGTGGAGACCTTGTCGGATTTATGGCCACCTTGCCGGAAATATGGCAACCTTGCCGGATTTGTGGCGACCTTGCCGAATATATGGCGTCCTTGTCGGATATATGGCGACCTTCCCGAATTTGTGGCGACCTTGCCGGATTTATGGCGACCTTGCCTGAAATATGGCGACTTTGCCGGATTTATGGCGACCTTGCCGGATTTATGGCGACCTTGCCGGAAATATGGCGACCTTGCCGAATTTGTGGCGACCTTGCCGGATTTATGGCGACCTTGCCGGATTTATGGCGACCTTTCCGGATTTGTGGCGACCTTGCTGGATTTATGGCGACCTTGCCGGAAATATGTCGACCTTGACGCATTTGTGGCGACCTTGCCGGATATATAGCGAGCTTGCCGGAAATATGGCGACTTTGCCGGATTTATGGCGACCTTGCCGGATTTATGGCGAGCTTGCCGGAAATATGGCGACCTTGCCTCATTTGTGGCGACATTGCCGGATTTATGGCGACCTTGCAGGAAATATGGCGACCTTGCCAGGAATGTGGCGACCTTGCCGGATTTGTGCCGACCTTGCCGGATTTATGGCGTCCATGCCGGAAATGTGGCGACCTTGCCGGATTTATGGCGACCTTCCCTGATTTGTGGCCACCATGCCGGATTTATGGCGAACTTGCCGGAAATATGGCTACCTTGTCGGATTTGTGGCCACCTTGCCGGATTTATGGCGACATTGCCGGAAATATGGCGACCTTCCCTGATTTGTGGCCACCATGCCGGATTTATGGCGAACTTGCCGGAAATATGGCTACCATGTCGGATTTGTGGCCACCTTGCCGGATTTATGAGGACCATGTCGGAAATATGGCGACCTTGCCGGATTGGTGGAGACCTTGTCGGATTTATGGCCACCTTGCCGGAAATATGGCAACCTTGCCGGATTTGTGGCGACCTTGCCGAATATATGGCGTCCTTGTCGGATATATGGCGACCTTCCCGAATTTGTGGCGACCTTGCCGGATTTATGGCGACCTTGCCTGAAATATGGCGACTTTGCCGGATTTATGGCGACCTTGCCGGATTTATGGCGACCTTGCCGGAAATATGGCGACCTTGCCGAATTTGTGGCGACCTTGCCGGATTTATGGCGACCTTGCCGGATTTATGGCGACCTTTCCGGATTGGTGGCGACCTTGCTGGATTTATGGCGACCTTGCCGGAAATATGTCGACCTTGACGCATTTGTGGCGACCTTGCCGGATATATAGAGAGCTTGCCGGAAATATGGCGACTTTGCCGGATTTATGGCGACCTTGCCGGATTTATGGCGACCTTGCCGGAAATATGGCGACCTTGCCGGATTTGTGGCGACCTTGCCGGATTAGTGGCGACCTTGCCGGATTTGTGGCGACCTTGCCGTATTTATGGCGACCTTACCGGATTTATGGCGACCTTGCCGGAAATATGTCGACCTTGACGCATTTGTGGCGACCTTGCCGGATTTATGGCGAGCTTGCCGGAAATATGGCGACCTTGCCGCATTTGTGGCGACATTGCCGGATTTATGGCGACCTTGCCGGATTTATGGCTACCTTGCCGGATTTGTGGCGACATTGCCAGATTTATGGCGACCTTGCCGGAAATATGTCGACCTTGACGCATTTGTGGCGACCTTGCCGGATTTATGGCGAGCTTGCCGGAAATATGGCGACCTTGCCTCATTTGTGGCGACATTGCCGGATTTATGGCGACCTTGCAGGAAATATGGCGACCTTGCCGGGAATGTGGCGACCTTGCCGGATTTGTGCCGAACCTTGCCGGATTTATGGCGTCCATGCCGGAAATGTGGCGACCTTGCCGGATTTGTGGCGACCTTCCCTGATTTGTGGCCACCATGCCGGATTTATGGCGAACTTGCCATAAATATGGCTACCTTGTCGGATTTGTGGCCACCATGCCGGATTTATGACGACCATGTCGGAAATATGGCGACCTTGCCGGATTTGTGGAGACCTTGCCGGATTTGTGGCGACCTTGCCGGAAATATGGCAACCTTGCCGGATTTGTGGCGACCTTGCCGGATAAATGGCGTCCTTGCCGGATATATGGCGACCTTGCCGAATTTGTGTGGACCTTGCCGGATTTATGGCGACCTTGCCGGCAATATGTCGACCATGACTCATTTGTGGCGACCTTGCCGGATTTATGGCGAGCTTGCCGGAAATATGGCGACCTTGCCTCATTTGTGGCGACATTGCCGGATTTATGGCGACCTTGCAGGAAATATGGCGACCTTGCCAGGAATGTGGCGACCTTGCCGGATTTGTGCCGACCTTGCCGGATTTATGGCGTCCATGCCGGAAATGTGGCGACCTTGCCGGATTTATGGCGACCTTCCCTGATTTGTGGCCACCATGCCGGATTTATGGCGAACTTGCCGGAAATATGGCTACCTTGTCGGATTTGTGGCCACCTTGCCGGATTTATGGCGACATTGCCGGAAATATGGCGACCTTCCCTGATTTGTGGCCACCATGCCGGATTTATGGCGACCTTGCCTGAAATATGGCGACTTTGCCGGATTTATGGCGACCTTGCCGGATTTATGGCGACCTTGCCGGAAATATGGCGACCTTGCCGAATTTGTGGCGACCTTGCCGGATTTATGGCGACCTTGCCGGATTTATGGCGACCTTTCCGGATTTGTGGCGACCTTGCTGGATTTATGGCGACCTTGCCGGAAATATGTCGACCTTGACGCATTTGTGGCGACCTTGCCGGATTTATAGCGAGCTTGCCGGAAATATGGCGATCTTGCCTCATTTGTGGCGACATTGCCGGATTTATGGCGACCTTGCAGGAAATATGGCGACCTTGCCGGGAATGTGGCGATCTTGCCGGATTTATGTCGACCTTGCCTGAAATATGGCGACTTTGCCGGATTTATGGCGACCTTGCCGGATTTATGGCGGCCTTGCCGGAAATATGGCGACCTTGCCGGATTTGTGGCGACCTTGCCGGATTTATGGCGACCTTGCCGGATTTATGGCGACCTTTCCGGATTTGTGGCGACCTTGCTGGATTTATGGCGACCTTGCCGGAAATATGTCGACCTTGACGCATTTGTGGCGACCTTGCCTGATTTATAGCGAGCTTGCCGGAAATATGGCGATCTTGCCTCATTTGTGGCGACATTGCCGGATTTATGGCGACCTTGCAGGAAATATGGCGACCTTGCCGGGAATGTGGCGACCTTGCCGGATTTATGTCGACCTTGCCTGAAATATGGCGACTTTGCCGGATTTATGGCGACCTTGCCGGATTTATGGCGACCTTGCCGGAAATATGGCGACCTTGCCGAATTTGTGGCGACCTTGCCGGATTTATGGCGACCTTGCCGGAAATATGACAACCTTGCCGGATTTGTGGCGACCTTGCCGGATATAAGGCGTCCTTGTCGGATATATGGCGACCTTGCCGAATTTGTGGCGACCTTGCCGGATTTATGGCGACCTTGCGTGAAATATGGCGACTTTGCCGGATTTATGACGACCATGTCGGAAACATGGCGACCTTGCCGGATCTGTGGAGACCTTGCCGGATTTATGGCGACCTTGCCTGAAATATGGCGACTTTGCCGGATTTATGGCGACCTTGCCGGATTTATGGCTACCTTGCCGGATTTGTGGCGACATTGCCAGATTTATGGAGACCTTGCCGGAAATATGTCGACCTTGACGCATTTGTGGCGACCTTGCCAGATTTATGGCGAGCTTGCCGGAAATATGGCGACCTTGCCTCATTTGTGGCGACATTGCCGGATTTATGGCGACCTTGCAGGAAATATGGCGTCCATGCCGGAAATGTGCCGACCTTGCCGGATTTGTGGCGACCTTCCCTGATTTGTGGCCTGCATGCCGGATTTATGGCGAACTTGCCATAAATATGGCTACCTTGTCGGATTTGTGGCCACCATGCCGGATTTATGACGACCATGTCGGAAATATGGCGACCTTGCCGGATTTGTGGAGACCTTGCCGGATTTGTGGCGACCTTGCCGGAAATATGGCAACCTTGCCGGATTTGTGGCGACCTTGCCGGATATATGGCGTCCTTGCCGGATATATGGCGACCTTGCCGAATTTGTGGGGACCTTGCCGGATTTATGGCGACCTTGCCGGCAATATGTGGACCTTGACGCATTTGTGGCGAACTTGCCGGATTTATGGCGAGCTTGCCGGAAATATGGCGACCTTGCCTCATTTGTTGCGACATTGCCGGATTTATGGCGACCTTGCAGGAAATATGGCGACCTTGCCAGGAATGTGGCGACCTTCCCGGATTTGTGCCGACCTTGCCGGATTTATGGCGTCCATGCCGGAAATGTGGCGACCTTGCCGGATTTATGGCGACCTTCCCTGATTTGTGGCCACCATGCCGGATTTATGGCGAACTTGCCGGAAATATGGCTACCTTGTCGGATTTGTGGCCACCTTGCCGGATTTATGACGACCATGTCGGAAATATGGCGACCTTGCCGGATTTGAGGAGACCTTGTCGGATTTATGGCGACCTTGCCGGAAATATGGCAACCTTGCCGGATTTATGGCGACCTTGCCGGAAATATGGCGTCCTTGCCGGATATATGGCGACCTTGCCGAATTTGTGGCGACCTTGCCGGATTTATGGCGACCTTGCCTGAAATATGGCGACTTTGCCGGATTTATGGCGACCTTGCGGATTTATGGCGACCTTGCCGGATTAGTGGCGACCTTGCCGGATATGTGGCGACCTTGCCGGATTTATGGCGACCTTGCCGGATTTATGGCCACCTTGCCGGATATATGTCGACCTTGACGCATTTGTGGCGACCTTGCCGGATTTATTGCGACCTTGCCGGATTTATAGCGACTTTGCCGGAAATATGGCGACCTTCCCTGATTTGTGGCCACCATGCCGGATTTATGGCGAACTTGCCGGAAATATGGCTACCATGTCGGATTTGTGGCGACATTGCCAGATTTATGGCGACCTTGCCGGAAATATGTCGACCTTGACGCATTTGTGGCGACCTTGCCGGATTTATGGCGAGCTTGCCGGAAATATGGCGACCTTGCCTCATTTGTGGCGACATTGCCGGATTTATGGCGACCTTGCAGGAAATATGGCGACCTTGCCGGGAATGTGGCGACCTTGCCGGATTTGTGCCGAACCTTGCCGGATTTATGGCGTCCATGCCGGAAATGTGGCGACCTTGCCGGATTTGTGGCGACCTTCCCTGATTTGTGGCCACCATGCCGGATTTATGGCGAACTTGCCATAAATATGGCTACCTTGTCGGATTTGTGGCCACCATGCCGGATTTATGACGACCATGTCGGAAATATGGCGACCTTCCCGGATTTGTGGAGACCTTGCCGGATTTGTGGCGACCTTGCCGGAAATATGGCAACCTTGCCGGATTTGTGGCGACCTTGCCGGATATATGGCGTCCTTGCCGGATATATGGCGACCTTGCCGAATTTGTGGGGACCTTGCCGGATTTATGGCGACCTTGCCGGCAATATGTGGACCTTGACGCATTTGTGGCGAACTTGCCGGATTTATGGCGAGCTTGCCGGAAATATGGCGACCTTGCCTCATTTGTGGCGACATTGCCGGATTTATGGCGACCTTGCAGGAAATATGGCGACCTTGCCAGGAATGTGGCGACCTTGCCGGATTTGTGCCGACCTTGCCGGATTTATGGCGTCCATGCCGGAAATGTGGCGACCTTGCCGGATTTATGGCGACCTTCCCTGATTTGTGGCCACCATGCCGGATTTATGGCGAACTTGCCGGAAATATGGCTACCTTGTCGGATTTGTGGCCACCTTGCCGGATTTATGACGACCATGTCGGAAATATGGCGACCTTGCCGGATTTGAGGAGACCTTGCCGGATTTATGGCGACCTTGCCGGAAATATGGCAACCTTGCCGGATTCTGGCGACCTTGCCGGAAATATGGCGTCCTTGCCGGATATATGGCGACCTTGCCGAATTTGTGGCGACCTTGCCGGATTTATGGCGACCTTGCCTGAAATATGGCGACTTTGCCGGATTTATGGCGACCTTGCGGATTTATGGCGACCTTGCCGGATTAGTGGCGACCTTGCCGGATATGTGGCGACCTTGCCGGATTTATGGCGACCTTGCCGGATTTATGGCGACCTTGCCGGATATATGTCGACCTTGACGCATTTGTGGCGACCTTGCCGGATTTATTGCGACCTTGCCGGATTTATGGCGACTTTGCCGGAAATATGGCGACCTTCCCTGATTTGTGGCCACCATGCCGGATTTATGGCGAACGCCGGAAATATGGCTACCATGTCGGATTTGTGGCCACCTTGCCGGATTTATGACGACCACGTCGGAAATATGGCGACCTTGCCGGATTTGTGGAGACCTTTTCGGATATATGGCGACCTTGCCGGAAATATGGCAACCTTGCCGGATTTCTGGCGACCTTGCCGGAAATATGGCGTCCTTGCCGGGTATATGGCGACTTTGCCGAATTTGTGGCGACCTTGCCGGATTTATGGCGACCTTGCCTGAAATATGGCGACTTTGCCGGATATATGGCGACCTTGCCGGATTTATGGCGACCTTGCCGGATTTGTGGCGACCTTGCCGGATTTATGGCGACCTTGCCGGATTTATGGCGACTTTGCCGGAAATATGGCGACCTTCCCTGATTTGTGGCCACCATGCCGGATTTATGGCGAACTTGCCGGAAATATGGCTACCATGTCGGATTTGTGGCCACCTTGCCGGATTTATGACGACTGTCGGAAATATGGCGACCTTGCCGGATTTGTGGAGACCTTTCCGGATTTATGGCGACCTTGCCGGATTTGTGGCGACCTTGCCGGATATATGGCGTCCTTGCCGGATATATGGCGACCTTGCCGAATTTGTGGCGACCTTGCCGGATTTATGGCGACCTTGCCTGAAATATGGCGACTTTGCCGGATTTATGGCGACCTTGCCGTATTTATGGCGACCTTGCCGGATTTATGGCGACTTTGCCGGAAATATGGCGACCTTCCCTGATTTGTGGCCACCATGCCGGATTTATGGCGAACTTGCCGGAATGATGGCGACCTTGCCGGATTTATGGCGACCTTGCCGGAAATATGTCGACCTTGACGCATTTGTGGCGACCTTGCCGGATTTATGGCGAGCTTGCCGGAAATATGGCGACCTTGCCGCATTTGTGGCGACATTGCCGGATTTATGGCGACCTTGCAGGAAATATGGCGACCTTGCCGGGAATGTGGCGACCTTGCCGGATTTGTGCCGACCTTGCCGGATTTATGGCGTCCATGCCGGAAATGTGGCGACCTTGCCGGATTTATGGCGACCTTGCCGGAAATATGGCATCCTTGCCGGATTTGTGGCGACCTTGCCGGATATATGGCGTCCTTGCCGGATGTATGGCGACCTTGCCGAATTTGTGGCGACCTTGCCGGATTTATGGCGACCTTGCCTGAAATATGGCGACTTTGCGGGATTTATGGCGACCTTGCGGATTTATGGCGACCTTGCCGGATTAGTGGCGACTTTGCCGGATTTGTGGCGACCTTGCCGGATTTATGGCGACCTTGCCGGATTTATGGCGACCTTGCCGGAAATATGTCGACCTTGCCGCATTTGTGGCGACCTTGCCGGATTTATGGCGACCTTGTCGGATTTGTGTCCACCTTGCCGCATTTATGGCGACGTTGCCGGAAATGCGGCGACCTTGCCTGAAATGTGGCGACCTTGACGGATTTGTGGTGACCTTGCCGGATTTATGGCGACCTTGCCGGGGATGTGGCGACCTTGCCGGATTTGTGGCGACCTTGCCGGATTTATGGCGACGTTGCCGCAAATGTGGCGACCTTGCCGGATTTGTGGCGACCTTGCCGGATTTATGGCGACCTTGCCGGAAATATGGCGACTTTGCCGGATTTGTGGAGACCTTTCCGGATTTATGGCGACCTTGCCGGAAATATGGCAACCTTGCCGGATTTGTGGCGACCTTGCCGGATATATGGCGTCCTTGCCGGATTTATGGCGACCTTGCCGGAAATATGTCGACCTTGACGCATTTGTGGCGACCTTGCCGTATTTATGGCGACCTTGCCGGATTTATGGCGACTTTGCCGGAAATATGGCGACCTTCCCTGATTTGTGGCCACCATGCCGGATTTATGGCGAACTTGCCGGGAATATGGCTACCATGTCGGATTTGTAGCCACCTTGCCGGATTTATGACGACCACGTCGGAAATATGGCGACCTTGCCGGATTTGTGGAGACCTTTCCGGATTTATCGCGACCTTGCCGGAAATATGGCAACCTTGACGCATTTGTGGCGACCTTGCCGGATATATGGCGTCCTTGCCGGATATATGGCGACCTTGCCGAATTTGTGGCGACCTTTCCGGATTTATGGCGACCTTGCCAGAAATATGGCGACTTTGCCTGATATATGGCGACCTTGCCTGATTTATGGCGACCTTGCCGGATTTGTGGCGACCTTGCCGGATTTATGGCGACCTTGCCGGATTTATGGCGACTTTGCCGGAAATATGGCGACCTTCCCTGATTTGTCGCCACCATGCCGGATTTATGGCGAACTTGCCGGAAATATGGCTACCATGTCGGATTTGTGGCCACCTTGCCGGATTTATGGCGACCTTGCCGGAAATATGTCGACCTTGACGCATTTGTGGCGACCTTGCCGCATTTATGGCGAGCTTGCCGGAAATATGGCGACCTTGCCGCGTTTGTGGCGACATTGCCGGATTTATGGCGACCTTGCAGGAAATATGGCGACCTTGCCGGGATTGTGGCGACCTTGCCGGATTTGTGCCGACCTTGCCGGATTTATGGCGTCCTTGCCGGAAATGTGGCGACCTTGCCGGATTTATGGCGACCTTGTCGGATTTGTGTCCACCTTGCCGCATTTATGGCGACGTTGCCGGAAATGCGGCGACCTTGCCTGAAATGTGGCGACCTTGACGGATTTGTGGCGACCTTGCCGGATTTATGGCGACCTTGCCGGGGATGTGGCGACCTTGCCGGATTTGTGGCGACCTTGCCGGATTTATGGCGACGTTGCCGCAAATGTGGCGACCTTGCCGGATTTGTGGCGACCTTGCAGGAAATATGGCGACCTTGCCGGGATTGTGGCGACCTTGCCGGATTTGTGCCGACCTTGCCGGATTTATGGCGTCCTTGCCGGAAATGTGGCGACCTTGCCGGATTTATGGCGACCTTGTCGGATTTGTGTCCACCTTGCCGCATTTATGGCGACGTTGCCGGAAATGCGGCGACCTTGCCTGAAATGTGGGACCTTGACGGATTTGTGGCGACCTTGCCGGATTTATGGCGACCTTGCCGGGGATGTGGCGACCTTGCCGGATTTGTGGCGACCTTGCCGGATTTATGGCGACGTTGCCGCAAACGTGGCGACCTTGCCGGATTTGTGGCGACCTTGCCGGATTTATGGCGACCTTGCCGGAAATATGGCGACTTTGCCGGATTTGTGGAGACCTTTCCGGATTTATGGCGACCTTGCCGGAAATATGGCAACCTTGCCGGATTTGTGGCGACCTTGCCGGATATATGGCGTCCTTGCCGGATTTATGGCGACCTTGCCGGAAATATGTCGACCTTGACGCATTTGTGGCGACCTTGCCGTATTTATGGCGACCATGCCGGATTTATGGCGACTTTGCCGGAAATATGGCGACCTTCCCTGATTTGTGGTCACCATGCCGGATTTATGGCGAACTTGCCGGGAATATGGCTACCATGTCGGATTTGTGGCCACCTTGCCGGATTTATGGCGACCTTGCCGGAAATATGTCGACCTTGACGCATTTGTGGCGACCTTGCCGGATTTATGGCGTGCTTGCCGGAAATATGGCGACCTTGCCGCATTTGTGGCGACATTGCCGGATTTATGGCGACCTTGCAGGAAATATGGCGACCTTGCCGGGATTGTGGCGACCTTGCCGGATTTGTGCCGACCTTGCCGGATTTATGGCGTCCTTGCCGGAAATGTGGCGACCTTGCCGGATTTATGGCGACCTTGTCGGATTTGTGTCCACTTTGCCGCATTTATGGCGACGTTGCCGGAAATGCGGCGACCTTGCTTGAAATGTGGCGACCTTGACGGATTTGTGGCGACCTTGCCGGATTTATGGCGACCTTGCCGGGGATGTGGCGACCTTGCCGGATTTGTGGCGACCTTGCCGGATTTATGGCGACCTTGCCGGAAATATGGCGACCTTGCCGGAAATATGGCAACCTTGCCGGATTTGTGGCGACCTTGCCGGATATATGGCGTCCTCGTCGGAAATATGGCGACCTTGCCGGATTTGTGGAGACCTTTCCGGATTTATCGCGACCTTGCCGGAAATATGGCAACCTTGACGCATTTGTGGCGACCTTGCCGGATATATGGCGTCCTTGCCGGATATATGGCGACCTTGCCGAATTTGTGGCGACCTTGCCTGATTTATGGCGACCTTGCCAGAAATATGGCGACTTTGCCTGATATATGGCGACCTTGCCGCATTTATGGCGACCTTGCCGGATTTGTGGCGACCTTGCCGGATTTATGGCGACCTTGCCGGATTTATGGCGACTTTGCCGGAAATATGGCGACCTTCCCTGATTTGTCGCCACCATGCCGGATTTATGGCGAACTTGCCGGAAATATGGCTACCATGTCGGATTTGTGGCCACCTTGCCGGATTTATGGCGACCTTGCCGGAAATATGTCGACCTTGACGCATTTGTGGCGACCTTGCCGGATTTATGGCGAGCTTGCCGGAAATATGGCGACCTTGCCGCATTTGTGGCGACATTGCCGGATTTATGGCGACCATGCAGGAAATATGGCGACCTTGCCGGGATTGTGGCGACCTTGCCGGATTTGTGCCGACCTTGCCGGATATATGGCGTCCTTGCCGGAAATGTGGCGACCTTGCCGGATTTATGGCGACCTTGTCGGATTTGTGTCCACCTTGCCGCATTTATGGCGACGTTGCCGGAATTGCGGCGACCTTGCCTGAAATGTGGCGACCTTGACGGGTTTGTGGCGACCTTGCCGGATTTATGGCGACCTTGCCGGGGATGTGGCGACCTTGCCGGATTTGTGGCGACCTTGCCGGATTTATGGCGACGTTGCCGCAAATGTGGCGACCTTGCCGGATTTGTGGCGACCTTGCCGGATTTATGGCGACCTTGCCGGAAATATGGCGACTTTGCCGGATTTGAGGAGACCTTTCCGGATTTATGGCGACCTTGCCGGAAATATGGCAACCTTGCCGGATTTGTGGCGACCTTGCCGGATTTATGGCGACCTTGCCGGAAATATGGCAACCTTGCCGGATTTATGGCGACCTTGCCGGAAATATGTCGAGCTTGACGCATTTGTGGCGACCTTGCCGTATTTATGGCGACCTTGCCGGATTTATGGCGACTTTGCCGGGAATATGGCGACCTTCCCTGATTTGTGGCCACCATGCCGGATTTATGGCGAACTTGCCGGGAATATGGCTACCATGTCGGATTTGTGGCCACCTTGCCGGATTTATGACGACCACGTCGGAAATATGGCGACCTTGCCGGATTTGTGGAGACCTTTCCGGATTTATGGCGACCTTGCCGGAAATATGGCAACCTTGCCGGATTTGTGGCGACCTTGCCGGATATATGGCGTCCTTGCCGGATATATGGCGACCTTGCCGAATTTGTGGCGACCTTGCCGGATTTATGGCGACCTTGCCAGAAATATGGCGACTTTGCCTGATATATGGCGACCTTGCCGGATTTATGGCGACCTTGCCGGATTTGTGGCGACCTTGCCGGATTTATGGCGACCTTGCCGGATTTATGGCGACTTTGCCGGAAATATGGCGACCTTCCCTGATTTGTCGCCACCATGCCGGATTTATGGCGAACTTGCCGGAAATATGGCTACCATGTCGGATTTGTGGCCACCTTGCCGGATTTATGACGACCATGTCGGAAATATGGCGACCTTGCCGGATTTGTGGAGACCTTTCCGGATTTATGGCGACCTTGCCGGAAATATGGCAACCTTGCCGGATTTGTGGAGACCTTGCCGGATATATGGCGTCCTTGCCGGATATATGGCGACCTTGCCGAATTTGTGGCGACCTTGCCGGATTTATGGCGACCTTGCCTGAAATATGGCGACTTTGCCGGATTTATGGCGACCTTGCCGGATTTATAGTAGCGACCTTGCCGGATTTGTGGCGACCTTGCCGGATTTATGGCGACCTTGCCGGATTTATGGCGACTTTGCCGGAAATATGGCGACCTTCCCTGATTTGTGGCCACCATGCCGTATTTATGGCGAACTTGCCGGAATGATGGCGACCTTGCCGGATTTATGGCGACCTTGCCGGAAATATGTCGACCTTGACGCATTTGTGGCGACCTTGCAGGAAATATGGCGACCTTGCCGGGAATGTGGCGACCTTGCCGGATTTGTGCCGACCTTGCCGGATTTATGGCGTCCATGCCGGAAATGTGGCGACCTTGCCGGATTTATGGCGACCTTCCCTGATTTGTGGCCACCATGCCGGATTTATGGCGAACTTGCCGGAAATATGGCTACCTTGTCGGATTTGTGGCCACCTTGCCGGATTTATGACGACCATGTCGGAAATATGGCGTCCTTTCCGGATTTGTGGAGACCTTGCCGGATTTATGGCGACTTTGCCGGGAATATGGCAACTTGCCGGATTTGTGGCGACCTTGCCGGATATATGGCGTCCTTGCCGGATATATGGCGACTTTGCGGGATTTATGGCGACCTTGCGGATTTATGGCGACCTTGCCGGATTAGTGGCGACCTTGCCGGATTTGTGGCGACCTTGCCGGATTTATGGCGACCTTACCGGATTTATGGCGACCTTGCCGGAAATATGTCGACCTTGACGCATTTGTGGCGACCTTGCCCGATTTATGGCGAGCTTGCCGGAAATATGGCGACCTTGCCGCATTTGTGGCGACATTGCCGGATTTATGGCGACCTTGCAGGAAATATGGCGACCTTGCCGGGATGTGGCGACCTTGCCGGATTTGTGCCGACCTTGCCAGATTTATGGCGTCCTTGCCGGAAATGTGGCGACCTTGCCGGATTTATGGCGACCTTGTCGGATTTGTGTCCACCTTGCCGCATTTATGGCGACCACGTCGGAAATATGGCGACCTTGCCGGATTTGTGGAGACCTTTCCGGATTTATGGCGACCTTGCCGGAAATATGGCAACCTTGCCGGATTTGTGGCGATCTTGCCGAATATATGGCGTCCTTGCCGGATATATGGCGACCTTGCCGAATATGTGGCGACCTTGCCGGATTTATGGCGACCTTGCCTGAAATATGGCGACTTTGCCGGATATATGGCGACCTTGCCGGATTTATGGCGACCTTGCCGGATTTGTGGCGACCTTGCCGGATTTATGGCGACCTTGCCGGATTTATGGCGACTTTGCCGGAAATATGGCGACCTTCCCTGATTTGTGGCCACCATGCCGGATTTATGGCGAACTTGCCGGAAATATGGCTACCATGTCGGATTTGTGGCCACCTTGCCGGATTTATGACGACCATGTCGGAAATTGGCGACCTTCCCCGAATTTGTGGCGACCTTGCCGGATTTATGGCGACCTTGCCTGAAATATGGCGACTTTGCCGGATTTATGGCGACCTTGCCGGATTTATGGCGACCTTGCCGGAAATATGGCGACCTTGCCGATTTGTGGCGACCTTGCCGGATTTATGGCGACCTTGCCGGATTTATGGCGACCTTTCCGGATTTGTGGCGACCTTGCTGGATTTATGGCGACCTTTGCCGGAAATATGTCGACCTTGACGCATTTGTGGCGACCTTGCCGGATATATAGCGAGCTTGCCGGAATATGGCGACTTTGCCGGATTTATGGCGACCTTGCCGGATTTATGCGACCTTGCCGGAAATATGGCGACCTTGCCGGATTTGTGGCGACCTTGCCGGATTAGTGGCGACCTTGCCGGATTTGTGGCGACCTTGCCGTATTTATGGCGACCTTACCGGATTTATGGCGACCTTGCCGGAAATATGTCGACCTTGACGCATTTGTGGCGACCTTGCCGGATTTATGGCGAGCTTGCCGGAAATATGGCGACCTTGCCGCATTTGTGGCGACATTGCCGGATGTATGGCGACCTTGCCGGATTTATGGCTACCTTGCCGGATTTGTGGCGACATTGCCAGATTTATGGCGACCTTGCCGGAAATATGTCGACCTTGCCGAATTTGTGGCGACCTTGCCGGATTTATGGCGACCTTGCCGGAAATATGACAACCTTGCCGGATTTGTGGCGACCTTGCCGGATATAAGGCGTCCTTGTCGGATATATGGCGACCTTGCCGAATTTGTGGCGACCTTGCCGGATTTATGGCGACCTTGCGTGAAATATGGCGACTTTGCCGGATTTATGACGACCATGTCGGAAACATGGCGACCTTGCCGGATCTGTGGAGACCTTGCCGGATTTATGGCGACCTTGCCTGAAATATGGCGACTTTGCCGGATTTATGGCGACCTTGCCGGATTTATGGCTACCTTGCCGGATTTGTGGCGACATTGCCAGATTTATGGAGACCTTGCCGGAAATATGTCGACCTTGACGCATTTGTGGCGACCTTGCCAGATTTATGGCGAGCTTGCCGGAAATATGGCGACCTTGCCTCATTTGTGGCGACATTGCCGGATTTATGGCGACCTTGCAGGAAATATGGCGTCCATGCCGGAAATGTGCCGACCTTGCCGGATTTGTGGCGACCTTCCCTGATTTGTGGCCTGCATGCCGGATTTATGGCGAACTTGCCATAATTATGGCTACCTTGTCGGATTTGTGGCCACCATGCCGGATTTATGACGACCATGTCGGAAATATGGCGACCTTGCCGGATTTGTGGAGACCTTGCCGGATTTGTGGCGACCTTGCCGGAAATATGGCAACCTTGCCGGATTTGTGGCGACCTTGCCGGATATATGGCGTCCTTGCCGGATATATGGCGACCTTGCCGAATTTGTGGGGACCTTGCCGGATTTATGGCGACCTTGCCGGCAATATGTGGACCTTGACGCATTTGTGGGCGAACTTGCCGGATTTATGGCGAGCTTGCCGGAAATATGGCGACCTTGCCTCATTTGTTGCGACATTGCCGGATTTATTGGCGACCTTGCAGGAAATATGGCGACCTTGCCAGGAATGTGGCGACCTTCCCGGATTTGTGCCGACCTTGCCGGATTTATGGCGTCCATGCCGGAAATGTGGCGACCTTGCCGGATTTATGGCGACCTTCCCTGATTTGTGGCCACCATGCCGGATTTATGGCGAACTTGCCGGAAATATGGCTACCTTGTCGGATTTGTGGCCACCTTGCCGGATTTATGACGACCATGTCGGAAATATGGCGACCTTGCCGGATTTGAGGAGACCTTGTCGGATTTATGGCGACCCTGCCGGAAATATGGCAACCTTGCCGGATTTATGGCGACCTTGCCGGAAATATGGCGTCCTTGCCGGATATATGGCGACCTTGCCGAATTTGTGGCGACCTTGCCGGATTTATGGCGACCTTGCCTGAAATATGGCGACTTTGCCGGATTTATGGCGACCTTGCGGATTTATGGCGACCTTGCCGGATTAGTGGCGACCTTGCCGGATATGTGGCGACCTTGCCGGATTTATGGCGACCTTGCCGGATTTATGGCCACCTTGCCGGATATATGTCGACCTTGACGCATTTGTGGCGACCTTGCCGGATTTATTGCGACCTTGCCGGATTTATAGCGACTTTGCCGGAAATATGGCGACCTTCCCTGATTTGTGGCCACCATGCCGGATTTATGGCGAACTTGCCGGAAATATGGCTACCATGTCGGATTTGTGGCGACATTGCCAGATTTAGGCGACCTTGCCGAAATATGTCGACCTTGACGCATTTGTGGCGACCTTGCCGGATTTATGGCGAGCTTGCCGGAAATATGGCGACCTTGCCTCATTTGTGGCGACATTGCCGGATTTATGGCGACCTTGCAGGAAATATGGCGACCTTGCCGGGAATGTGGCGACCTTGCCGGATTTGTGCCGAACCTTGCCGGATTTATGGCGTCCATGCCGGAAATGTGGCGACCTTGCCGGATTTGTGGCGACCTTCCCTGATTTGTGGCCACCATGCCGGATTTATGGCGAACTTGCCATAAATATGGCTACCTTGTCGGATTTGTGGCCACCATGCCGGATTTATGACGACCATGTCGGAAATATGGCGACCTTCCCGGATTTGTGGAGACCTTGCCGGATTTGTGGCGACCTTGCCGGAAATATGGCAACCTTGCCGGATTTGTGGCGACCTTGCCGGATATATGGCGTCCTTGCCGGATATATGGCGACCTTGCCGAATTTGTGGGGACCTTGCCGGATTTATGGCGACCTTGCCGGCAATATGTGGACCTTGACGCATTTGTGGCGAACTTGCCGGATTTATGGCGAGCTTGCCGGAAATATGGCGACCTTGCCTCATTTGTGGCGACATTGCCGGATTTATGGCGACCTTGCAGGAAATATGGCGACCTTGCCAGGAATGTGGCGACCTTGCCGGATTTGTGCCGACCTTGCCGGATTTATGGCGTCCATGCCGGAAATGTGGCGACCTTGCCGGATTTATGGCGACCTTCCTGATTTGTGGCCACCATGCCGGATTTATGGCGAACTTGCCGGAAATATGGCTACCTTGTCGGATTTGTGGCCACCTTGCCGGATTTATGACGACCATGTCGGAAATATGGCGACCTTGCCGGATTTGAGGAGACCTTGCCGGATTTATGGCGACCTTGCCGGAAATATGGCAACCTTGCCGGATTTCTGGCGACCTTGCCGGAAATATGGCGTCCTTGCCGGATATATGGCGACCTTGCCGAATTTGTGGCGACCTTGCCGGATTTATGGCGACCTTGCCTGAAATATGGCGACTTTGCCGGATTTATGGCGACCTTGCGGATTTATGGCGACCTTGCCGGATTAGTGGCGACCTTGCCGGATATGTGGCGACCTTGCCGGATTTATGGCGACCTTGCCGGATTTATGGCGACCTTGCCGGATATATGTCGACCTTGACGCATTTGTGGCGACCTTGCCGGATTTATTGCGACCTTGCCGGATTTATGGCGACTTTGCCGGAAATATGGCGACCTTCCCTGATTTGTGGCCACCATGCCGGATTTATGGCGAACTTGCCGGAAATATGGCTACCATGTCGGATTTGTGGCCACCTTGCCGGATTTATGACGACCACGTCGGAAATATGGCGACCTTGCCGGATTTGTGGAGACCTTTTCGGATATATGGCGACCTTGCCGGAAATATGGCAACCTTGCCGGATTTCTGGCGACCTTGCCGGAAATATGGCGTCCTTGCCGGGTATATGGCGACTTTGCCGAATTTGTGGCGACCTTGCCGATTTATGGCGACCTTGCCTGAAATATGGCGACTTTGCCGGATATATGGCGACCTTGCCGGATTTATGGCGACCTTGCCGGATTTGTGGCGACCTTGCCGGATTTATGGCGACCTTGCCGGATTTATGGCGACTTTGCCGGAAATATGGCGACCTTCCCTGATTTGTGGCCACCATGCCGGATTTATGGCGAACTTGCCGGAAATATGGCTACCATGTCGGATTTGTGGCCACCTTGCCGGATTTATGACGACTGTCGGAAATATGGCGACCTTGCCGGATTTGTGGAGACCTTTCCGGATTTATGGCGACCTTGCCGGATTTGTGGCGACCTTGCCGGATATATGGCGTCCTTGCCGGATATATGGCGACCTTGCCGAATTTGTGGCGACCTTGCCGGATTTATGGCGACCTTGCCTGAAATATGGCGACTTTGCCGGATTTATGGCGACCTTGCCGTATTTATGGCGACCTTGCCGGATTTATGGCGACTTTGCCGGAAATATGGCGACCTTCCCTGATTTGTGGCCACCATGCCGGATTTATGGCGAACTTGCCGGAATGATGGCGACCTTGCCGGATTTATGGCGACCTTGCCGGAAATATGTCGACCTTGACGCATTTGTGGCGACCTTGCCGGATTTATGGCGAGCTTGCCGGAAATATGGCGACCTTGCCGCATTTGTGGCGACATTGCCGGATTTATGGCGACCTTGCAGGAAATATGGCGACCTTGCCGGGAATGTGGCGACCTTGCCGGATTTGTGCCGACCTTGCCGGATTTATGGCGTCCATGCCGGAAATGTGGCGACCTTGCCGGATTTATGGCGACCTTGCCGGAAATATGGCATCCTTGCCGGATTTGTGGCGACCTTGCCGGATATATGGCGTCCTTGCCGGATGTATGGCGACCTTGCCGAATTTGTGGCGACCTTGCCGGATTTATGGCGACCTTGCCTGAAATATGGCGACTTTGCGGGATTTATGGCGACCTTGCGGATTTATGGCGACCTTGCCGGATTAGTGGCGACTTTGCCGGATTTGTGGCGACCTTGCCGGATTTATGGCGACCTTGCCGGATTTATGGCGACCTTGCCGGAAATATGTCGACCTTGCCGCATTTGTGGCGACCTTGCCGGATTTATGGCGACCTTGTCGGATTTGTGTCCACCTTGCCGCATTTATGGCGACGTTGCCGGAAATGCGGCGACCTTGCCTGAAATGTGGCGACCTTGACGGATTTGTGGTGACCTTGCCGGATTTATGGCGACCTTGCCGGGGATGTGGCGACCTTGCCGGATTTGTGGCGACCTTGCCGGATTTATGGCGACGTTGCCGCAAATGTGGCGACCTTGCCGGATTTGTGGCGACCTTGCCGGATTTTATGGCGACCTTGCCGGAAATATGGCGACTTTGCCGGATTTGTGGAGACCTTTCCGGATTTATGGCGACCTTGCCGGAAATATGGCAACCTTGCCGGATTTGTGGCGACCTTGCCGGATATATGGCGTCCTTGCCGGATTTATGGCGACCTTGCCGGAAATATGTCGACCTTGACGCATTTGTGGCGACCTTGCCGTATTTATGGCGACCTTGCCGGATTTATGGCGACTTTGCCGGAAATATGGCGACCTTCCCTGATTTGTGGCCACCATGCCGGATTTATGGCGAACTTGCCGGGAATATGGCTACCATGTCGGATTTGTAGCCACCTTGCCGGATTTATGACGACCACGTCGGAAATATGGCGACCTTGCCGGATTTGTGGAGACCTTTCCGGATTTATCGCGACCTTGCCGGAAATATGGCAACCTTGACGCATTTGTGGCGACCTTGCCGGATATATGGCGTCCTTGCCGGATATATGGCGACCTTGCCGAATTTGTGGCGACCTTTCCGGATTTATGGCGACCTTGCCAGAAATATGGCGACTTTGCCTGATATATGGCGACCTTGCCTGATTTATGGCGACCTTGCCGGATTTGTGGCGACCTTGCCGGATTTATGGCGACCTTGCCGGATTTATGGCGACTTTGCCGGAAATATGGCGACCTTCCCTGATTTGTCGCCACCATGCCGGATTTATGGCGAACTTGCCGGAAATATGGCTACCATGTCGGATTTGTGGCCACCTTGCCGGATTTATGGCGACCTTGCCGGAAATATGTCGACCTTGACGCATTTGTGGCGACCTTGCCGGATTTATGGCGAGCTTGCCGGAAATATGGCGACCTTGCCGCGTTTGTGGCGACATTGCCGGATTTATGGCGACCTTGCAGGAAATATGGCGACCTTGCCGGGATTGTGGCGACCTTGCCGGATTTGTGCCGACCTTGCCGGATTTATGGCGTCCTTGCCGGAAATGTGGCGACCTTGCCGGATTTATGGCGACCTTGTCGGATTTGTGTCCACCTTGCCGCATTTATGGCGACGTTGCCGGAAATGCGGCGACCTTGCCTGAAATGTGGCGACCTTGACGGATTTGTGGCGACCTTGCCGGATTTATGGCGACCTTGCCGGGGATGTGGCGACCTTGCCGGATTTGTGGCGACCTTGCCGGATTTATGGCGACGTTGCCGCAAATGTGGCGACCTTGCCGGATTTGTGGCGACCTTGCAGGAAATATGGCGACCTTGCCGGGATTGTGGCGACCTTGCCGGATTTGTGCCGACCTTGCCGGATTTATGGCGTCCTTGCCGGAAATGTGGCGACCTTGCCGGATTTATGGCGACCTTGTCGGATTTGTGTCCACCTTGCCGCATTTATGGCGACGTTGCCGGAAATGCGGCGACCTTGCCTGAAATGTGGGACCTTGACGGATTTGTGGCGACCTTGCCGGATTTATGGCGACCTTGCCGGGGATGTGGCGACCTTGCCGGATTTGTGGCGACCTTGCCGGATTTATGGCGACGTTGCCGCAAACGTGGCGACCTTGCCGGATTTGTGGCGACCTTGCCGGATTTATGGCGACCTTGCCGGAAATATGGCGACTTTGCCGGATTTGTGGAGACCTTTCCGGATTTATGGCGACCTTGCCGGAAATATGGCAACCTTGCCGGATTTGTGGCGACCTTGCCGGATATATGGCGTCCTTGCCGGATTTATGGCGACCTTGCCGGAAATATGTCGACCTTGACGCATTTGTGGCGACCTTGCCGTATTTATGGCGACCATGCCGGATTTATGGCGACTTTGCCGGAAATATGGCGACCTTCCCTGATTTGTGGTCACCATGCCGGATTTATGGCGAACTTGCCGGGAATATGGCTACCATGTCGGATTTGTGGCCACCTTGCCGGATTTATGGCGACCTTGCCGGAAATATGTCGACCTTGACGCATTTGTGGCGACCTTGCCGGATTTATGGCGTGCTTGCCGGAAATATGGCGACCTTGCCGCATTTGTGGCGACATTGCCGGATTTATGGCGACCTTGCAGGAAATATGGCGACCTTGCCGGGATTGTGGCGACCTTGCCGGATTTGTGCCGACCTTGCCGGATTTATGGCGTCCTTGCCGGAAATGTGGCGACCTTGCCGGATTTATGGCGACCTTGTCGGATTTGTGTCCACTTTGCCGCATTTATGGCGACGTTGCCGGAAATGCGGCGACCTTGCTTGAAATGTGGCGACCTTGACGGATTTGTGGCGACCTTGCCGGATTTATGGCGACCTTGCCGGGGATGTGGCGACCTTGCCGGATTTGTGGCGACCTTGCCGGATTTATGGCGACCTTGCCGGAAATATGGCGACCTTGCCGGAAATATGGCAACCTTGCCGGATTTGTGGCGACCTTGCCGGATATATGGCGTCCTCGTCGGAAATATGGCGACCTTGCCGGATTTGTGGAGACCTTTCCGGATTTATCGCGACCTTGCCGGAAATATGGCAACCTTGACGCATTTGTGGCGACCTTGCCGGATATATGGCGTCCTTGCCGGATATATGGCGACCTTGCCGAATTTGTGGCGACCTTGCCTGATTTATGGCGACCTTGCCAGAAATATGGCGACTTTGCCTGATATATGGCGACCTTGCCGCATTTATGGCGACCTTGCCGGATTTGTGGCGACCTTGCCGGATTTATGGCGACCTTGCCGGATTTATGGCGACTTTGCCGGAAATATGGCGACCTTCCCTGATTTGTCGCCACCATGCCGGATTTATGGCGAACTTGCCGGAAATATGGCTACCATGTCGGATTTGTGGCCACCTTGCCGGATTTATGGCGACCTTGCCGGAAATATGTCGACCTTGACGCATTTGTGGCGACCTTGCCGGATTTATGGCGAGCTTGCCGGAAATATGGCGACCTTGCCGCATTTGTGGCGACATTGCCGGATTTATGGCGACCATGCAGGAAATATGGCGACCTTGCCGGGATTGTGGCGACCTTGCCGGATTTGTGCCGACCTTGCCGGATATATGGCGTCCTTGCCGGAAATGTGGCGACCTTGCCGGATTTATGGCGACCTTGTCGGATTTGTGTCCACCTTGCCGCATTTATGGCGACGTTGCCGGAATTGCGGCGACCTTGCCTGAAATGTGGCGACCTTGACGGGTTTGTGGCGACCTTGCCGGATTTATGGCGACCTTGCCGGGGATGTGGCGACCTTGCCGGATTTGTGGCGACCTTGCCGGATTTATGGCGACGTTGCCGCAAATGTGGCGACCTTGCCGGATTTGTGGCGACCTTGCCGGATTTATGGCGACCTTGCCGGAAATATGGCGACTTTGCCGGATTTGAGGAGACCTTTCCGGATTTATGGCGACCTTGCCGGAAATATGGCAACCTTGCCGGATTTGTGGCGACCTTGCCGGATTTATGGCGACCTTGCCGGAAATATGGCAACCTTGCCGGATTTATGGCGACCTTGCCGGAAATATGTCGAGCTTGACGCATTTGTGGCGACCTTGCCGTATTTATGGCGACCTTGCCGGATTTATGGCGACTTTGCCGGGAATATGGCGACCTTCCCTGATTTGTGGCCACCATGCCGGATTTATGGCGAACTTGCCGGGAATATGGCTACCATGTCGGATTTGTGGCCACCTTGCCGGATTTATGACGACCACGTCGGAAATATGGCGACCTTGCCGGATTTGTGGAGACCTTTCCGGATTTATGGCGACCTTGCCGGAAATATGGCAACCTTGCCGGATTTGTGGCGACCTTGCCGGATATATGGCGTCCTTGCCGGATATATGGCGACCTTGCCGAATTTGTGGCGACCTTGCCGGATTTATGGCGACCTTGCCAGAAATATGGCGACTTTGCCTGATATATGGCGACCTTGCCGGATTTATGGCGACCTTGCCGGATTTGTGGCGACCTTGCCGGATTTATGGCGACCTTGCCGGATTTATGGCGACTTTGCCGGAAATATGGCGACCTTCCCTGATTTGTCGCCACCATGCCGGATTTATGGCGAACTTGCCGGAAATATGGCTACCATGTCGGATTTGTGGCCACCTTGCCGGATTTATGACGACCATGTCGGAAATATGGCGACCTTGCCGGATTTGTGGAGACCTTTCCGGATTTATGGCGACCTTGCCGGAAATATGGCAACCTTGCCGGATTTGTGGAGACCTTGCCGGATATATGGCGTCCTTGCCGGATATATGGCGACCTTGCCGAATTTGTGGCGACCTTGCCGGATTTATGGCGACCTTGCCTGAAATATGGCGACTTTGCCGGATTTATGGCGACCTTGCCGGATTTATAGCGACCTTGCCGGATTTGTGGCGACCTTGCCGGATTTATGGCGACCTTGCCGGATTTATGGCGACTTTGCCGGAAATATGGCGACCTTCCCTGATTTGTGGCCACCATGCCGTATTTATGGCGAACTTGCCGGAATGATGGCGACCTTGCCGGATTTATGGCGACCTTGCCGGAAATATGTCGACCTTGACGCATTTGTGGCGACCTTGCAGGAAATATGGCGACCTTGCCGGGAATGTGGCGACCTTGCCGGATTTGTGCCGACCTTGCCGGATTTATGGCGTCCATGCCGGAAATGTGGCGACCTTGCCGGATTTATGGCGACCTTCCCTGATTTGTGGCCACCATGCCGGATTTATGGCGAACTTGCCGGAAATATGGCTACCTTGTCGGATTTGTGGCCACCTTGCCGGATTTATGACGACCATGTCGGAAATATGGCGTCCTTTCCGGATTTGTGGAGACCTTGCCGGATTTATGGCGACTTTGCCGGGAATATGGCAACTTGCCGGATTTGTGGCGACCTTGCCGGATATATGGCGTCCTTGCCGGATATATGGCGACTTTGCGGGATTTATGGCGACCTTGCGGATTTATGGCGACCTTGCCGGATTAGTGGCGACCTTGCCGGATTTGTGGCGACCTTGCCGGATTTATGGCGACCTTACCGGATTTATGGCGACCTTGCCGGAAATATGTCGACCTTGACGCATTTGTGGCGACCTTGCCCGATTTATGGCGAGCTTGCCGGAAATATGGCGACCTTGCCGCATTTGTGGCGACATTGCCGGATTTATGGCGACCTTGCAGGAAATATGGCGACCTTGCCGGGAATGTGGCGACCTTGCCGGATTTGTGCCGACCTTGCCAGATTTATGGCGTCCTTGCCGGAAATGTGGCGACCTTGCCGGATTTATGGCGACCTTGTCGGATTTGTGTCCACCTTGCCGCATTTATGGCGACCACGTCGGAAATATGGCGACCTTGCCGGATTTGTGGAGACCTTTCCGGATTTATGGCGACCTTGCCGGAAATATGGCAACCTTGCCGGATTTGTGGCGATCTTGCCGAATATATGGCGTCCTTGCCGGATATATGGCGACCTTGCCGAATATGTGGCGACCTTGCCGGATTTATGGCGACCTTGCCTGAAATATGGCGACTTTGCCGGATATATGGCGACCTTGCCGGATTTATGGCGACCTTGCCGGATTTGTGGCGACCTTGCCGGATTTATGGCGACCTTGCCGGATTTATGGCGACTTTGCCGGAAATATGGCGACCTTCCCTGATTTGTGGCCACCATGCCGGATTTATGGCGAACTTGCCGGAAATATGGCTACCATGTCGGATTTGTGGCCACCTTGCCGGATTTATGACGACCATGTCGGAAATATGGCGACCTTCCCGAATTTGTGGCGACCTTGCCGGATTTATGGCGACCTTGCCTGAAATATGGCGACTTTGCCGGATTTATGGCGACCTTGCCGGATTTATGGCGACCTTGCCGGAAATATGGCGACCTTGCCGAATTTGTGGCGACCTTGCCGGATTTATGGCGACCTTGCCGGATTTATGGCGACCTTTCCGGATTTGTGGCGACCTTGCTGGATTTATGGCGACCTTGCCGGAAATATGTCGACCTTGACGCATTTGTGGCGACCTTGCCGGATATATAGCGAGCTTGCCGGAAATATGGCGACTTTGCCGGATTTATGGCGACCTTGCCGGATTTATGGCGACCTTGCCGGAAATATGGCGACCTTGCCGGATTTGTGGCGACCTTGCCGGATTAGTGGCGACCTTGCCGGATTTGTGGCGACCTTGCCGTATTTATGGCGACCTTACCGGATTTATGGCGACCTTGCCGGAAATATGTCGACCTTGACGCATTTGTGGCGACCTTGCCGGATTTATGGCGAGCTTGCCGGAAATATGGCGACCTTGCCGCATTTGTGGCGACATTGCCGGATGTATGGCGACCTTGCCGGATTTATGGCTACCTTGCCGGATTTGTGGCGACATTGCCAGATTTATGGCGACCTTGCCGGAAATATGTCGACCTTGACGCATTTGTGGCGACCTTGCCGGATTTATGGCGAGCTTGCCGGAAATATGGCGACCTTGCCTCATTTGTGGCGACATTGCCGGATTTATGGCGACCTTGCAGGAAATATGGCGACCTTGCCGGGAATGTGGCGACCTTGCCGGATTTGTGCCGAACCTTGCCGGATTTATGGCGTCCATGCCGGAAATGTGGCGACCTTGCCGGATTTGTGGCGACCTTCCCTGATTTGTGGCCACCATGCCGGATTTATGGCGAACTTGCCATAAATATGGCTACCTTGTCGGATTTGTGGCCACCATGCCGGATTTATGACGACCATGTCGGAAATATGGCGACCTTGCCGGATTTGTGGAGACCTTGCCGGATTTGTGGCGACCTTGCCGGAAATATGGCAACCTTGCCGGATTTGTGGCGACCTTGCCGGATAAATGGCGTCCTTGCCGGATATATGGCGACCTTGCCGAATTTGTGTGGACCTTGCCGGATTTATGGCGACCTTGCCGGCAATATGTCGACCATGACTCATTTGTGGCGACCTTGCCGGATTTATGGCGAGCTTGCCGGAAATATGGCGACCTTGCCTCATTTGTGGCGACATTGCCGGATTTATGGCGACCTTGCAGGAAATATGGCGACCTTGCCAGGAATGTGGCGACCTTGCCGGATTTGTGCCGACCTTGCCGGATTTATGGCGTCCATGCCGGAAATGTGGCGACCTTGCCGGATTTATGGCGACCTTCCCTGATTTGTGGCCACCATGCCGGATTTATGGCGAACTTGCCGGAAATATGGCTACCTTGTCGGATTTGTGGCCACCTTGCCGGATTTATGGCGACATTGCCGGAAATATGGCGACCTTCCCTGATTTGTGGCCACCATGCCGGATTTATGGCGAACTTGCCGGAAATATGGCTACCATGTCGGATTTGTGGCCACCTTGCCGGATTTATGAGGACCATGTCGGAAATATGGCGACCTTGCCGGATTGGTGGAGACCTTGTCGGATTTATGGCCACCTTGCCGGAAATATGGCAACCTTGCCGGATTTGTGGCGACCTTGCCGAATATATGGCGTCCTTGTCGGATATATGGCGACCTTCCCGAATTTGTGGCGACCTTGCCGGATTTATGGCGACCTTGCCTGAAATATGGCGACTTTGCCGGATTTATGGCGACCTTGCCGGATTTATGGCGACCTTGCCGGAAATATGGCGACCTTGCCGAATTTGTGGCGACCTTGCCGGATTTATGGCGACCTTGCCGGATTTATGGCGACCTTTCCGGATTTGTGGCGACCTTGCTGGATTTATGGCGACCTTGCCGGAAATATGTCGACCTTGACGCATTTGTGGCGACCTTGCCGGATTTATAGCGAGCTTGCCGGAAATATGGCGATCTTGCCTCATTTGTGGCGACATTGCCGGATTTACGACGACCATGTCGGAAATATGGCGACCTTGCCGGGAATGTGGCGATCTTGCCGGATTTATGTCGACCTTACCTGAAATATGGCGACTTTGCCGGATTTATGGCGACCTTGCCGGATTTATGGCGGCCTTGCCGGAAATATGGCGACCTTGCCGGATTTGTGGCGACCTTGCCGGATTTATGGCGACCTTGCCGGATTTATGGCGACCTTTCCGGATTTGTGGCGACCTTGCTGGATTTATGGCGACCTTGCCGGAAATATGTCGACCTTGACGCATTTGTGGCGACCTTGCCTGATTTATAGCGAGCTTGCCGGAAATATGGCGATCTTGCCTCATTTGTGGCGACATTGCCGGATTTATGGCGACCTTGCAGGAAATATGGCGACCTTGCCGGGAATGTGGCGACCTTGCCGGATTTATGTCGACCTTGCCTGAAATATGGCGACTTTGCCGGATTTATGGCGACCTTGCCGGATTTATGGCGACCTTGCCGGAAATATGGCGACCTTGCCGAATTTGTGGCGACCTTGCCGGATTTATGGCGACCTTGCCGGAAATATGACAACCTTGCCGGATTTGTGGCGACCTTGCCGGATATAAGGCGTCCTTGTCGGATATATGGCGACCTTGCCGAATTTGTGGCGACCTTGCCGGATTTATGGCGACCTTGCGTGAAATATGGCGACTTTGCCGGATTTATGACGACCATGTCGGAAACATGGCGACTTTGCCGGATTTATAGCGACCTTGCCGGATTTATGGCTACCTTGCCGGATTTGTGGCGACATTGCCAGATTTATGGCGACCTTGCCGGAAATATGTCGACCTTGACGCATTTGTGGCGACCTTGCCAGATTTATGGCGAGCTTGCCGGAAATATGGCGACCTTGCCTCATTTGTGGCGACATTGCCGGATTTATGGCGACCTTGCAGGAAATATGGCGTCCATGCCGGAAATGTGGCGACCTTGCCGGATTTGTGGCGACCTTCCCTGATTTGTGGCCTGCATGCCGGATTTATGGCGAACTTGCCATAAATATGGCTACCTTGTCGGATTTGTGGCCACCATGCCGGATTTATGACGACCATGTCGGAAATATGGCGACCTTGCCGGATTTGTGGAGACCTTGCCGGATTTGTGGCGACCTTGCCGGAAATATGGCAACCTTGCCGGATTTGTGGCGACCTTGCCGGATATATGGCGTCCTTGCCGGATATATGGCGACCTTGCCGAATTTGTGGGGACCTTCCCGGATTTATGGCGACCTTGCCGGCAATATGTGGACCTTGACGCATTTGTGGCGAACTTGCCGGATTTATGGCGAGCTTGCCGGAAATATGGCGACCTTGCCTCATTTGTTGCGACATTGCCGGATTTATGGCGACCTTGCAGGAAATATGGCGACCTTGCCAGGAATGTGGCGACCTTCCCGGATTTGTGCCGACCTTGCCGGATTTATGGCGTCCATGCCGGAAATGTGGCGACCTTGCCGGATTTATGGCGACCTTCCCTGATTTGTGGCCACCATGCCGGATTTATGGCGAACTTGCCGGAAATATGGCTACCTTGTCGGATTTGTGGCCACCTTGCCGGATTTATGACGACCATGTCGGAAATATGGCGACCTTGCCGGATTTGAGGAGACCTTGTCGGATTTATGGCGACCTTGCCGGAAATATGGCAACCTTGCCGGATTTATGGCGACCTTGCCGGAAATATGGCGTCCTTGCCGGATATATGGCGACCTTGCCGAATTTGTGGCGACCTTGCCGGATTTATGGCAACCTTGCCTGAAATATGGCGACTTTGCCGGATTTATGGCGACCTTGCGGATTTATGGCGACCTTGCCGGATTAGTGGCGACCTTGCCGGATATGTGGCGACCTTGCCGGATTTATGGCGACCTTGCCGGATTTATGGCCACCTTGCCGGATATATGTCGACCTTGACGCATTTGTGGCGACCTTGCCGGATTTATTGCGACCTTGCCGGATTTATAGCGACTTTGCCGGAAATATGGCGACCTTCCCTGATTTGTGGCCACCATGCCGGATTTATGGCGAACTTGCCGGAAATATGGCTACCATGTCGGATTTGTGGCCACCTTGCCGGATTTATGACGACCACGTCGGAAATATGGCGACCTTGCCGGATTTGTGGAGACCTTTCCGGATTTATGGCGACCTTGCCGGAAATATGGCAACCTTGCCGGATTTGTGGCGACATTGCCAGATTTATGGCGACCTTGCCGGAAATATGTCGACCTTGACGCATTTGTGGCGACCTTGCCGGATTTATGGCGAGCTTGCCGGAAATATGGCGACCTTGCCTCATTTGTGGCGACATTGCCGGATTTATGGCGACCTTGCAGGAAATATGGCGACCTTGCCGGGAATGTGGCGACCTTGCCGGATTTGTGCCGAACCTTGCCGGATTTATGGCGTCCATGCCGGAAATGTGGCGACCTTGCCGGATTTGTGGCGACCTTCCCTGATTTGTGGCCACCATGCCGGATTTATGGCGAACTTGCCATAAATATGGCTACCTTGTCGGATTTGTGGCCACCATGCCGGATTTATGACGACCATGTCGGAAATATGGCGACCTTCCCGGATTTGTGGAGACCTTGCCGGATTTGTGGCGACCTTGCCGGAAATATGGCAACCTTGCCGGATTTGTGGCGACCTTGCCGGATATATGGCGTCCTTGCCGGATATATGGCGACCTTGCCGAATTTGTGGGGACCTTGCCGGATTTATGGCGACCTTGCCGGCAATATGTGGACCTTGACGCATTTGTGGCGAACTTGCCGGATTTATGGCGAGCTTGCCGGAAATATGGCGACCTTGCCGGATTTGAGGAGACCTTGCCGGATTTATGGCGACCTTGCCGGAAATATGGCAACCTTGCCGGATTTCTGGCGACCTTGCCGGAAATATGGCGTCCTTGCCGGATATATGGCGACCTTGCCGAATTTGTGGCGACCTTGCCGGATTTATGGCGACCTTGCCTGAAATATGGCGACTTTGCCGGATTTATGGCGACCTTGCGGATTTATGGCGACCTTGCCGGATTAGTGGCGACCTTGCCGGATATGTGGCGACCTTGCCGGATTTATGGCGACCTTGCCGGATTTATGGCGACCTTGCCGGATATATGTCGACCTTGACGCATTTGTGGCGACCTTGCCGGATTTATTGCGACCTTGCCGGATTTATGGCGACTTTGCCGGAAATATGGCGACCTTCCCTGATTTGTGGCCACCATGCCGGATTTATGGCGAACTTGCCGGAAATATGGCTACCATGTCGGATTTGTGGCCACCTTGCCGGATTTATGACGACCACGTCGGAAATATGGCGACCTTGCCGGATTTGTGGAGACCTTTTCGGATATATGGCGACCTTGCCGGAAATATGGCAACCTTGCCGGATTTCTGGCGACCTTGCCGGAAATATGGCGTCCTTGCCGGGTATATGGCGACTTTGCCGAATTTGTGGCGACCTTGCCGGATTTATGGCGACCTTGCCTGAAATATGGCGACTTTGCCGGATATATGGCGACCTTGCCGGATTTATGGCGACCTTGCCGGATTTGTGGCGACCTTGCCGGATTTATGGCGACCTTGCCGGATTTATGGCGACTTTGCCGGAAATATGGCGACCTTCCCTGATTTGTGGCCACCATGCCGGATTTATGGCGAACTTGCCGGAAATATGGCTACCATGTCGGATTTGTGGCCACCTTGCCGGATTTATGACGACTGTCGGAAATATGGCGACCTTGCCGGATTTGTGGAGACCTTTCCGGATTTATGGCGACCTTGCCGGATTTGTGGCGACCTTGCCGGATATATGGCGTCCTTGCCGGATATATGGCGACCTTGCCGAATTTGTGGCGACCTTGCCGGATTTATGGCGACCTTGCCTGAAATATGGCGACTTTGCCGGATTTATGGCGACCTTGCCGTATTTATGGCGACCTTGCCGGATTTATGGCGACTTTGCCGGAAATATGGCGACCTTCCCTGATTTGTGGCCACCATGCCGGATTTATGGCGAACTTGCCGGAATGATGGCGACCTTGCCGGATTTATGGCGACCTTGCCGGAAATATGTCGACCTTGACGCATTTGTGGCGACCTTGCCGGATTTATGGCGAGCTTGCCGGAAATATGGCGACCTTGCCGCATTTGTGGCGACATTGCCGCATTTATGGCGACCTTGCAGGAAATATGGCGACCTTGCCGGGAATGTCGCGACCTTGCCGGATTTGTGCCGACCTTGCCGGATTTATGGCGTCCATGCCGGAAATGTGGCGACCTTGCCGGATTTATGGCGACCTTGCCGGAAATATGGCATCCTTGCCGGATTTGTGGCGACCTTGCCGGATATATGGCGTCCTTGCCGGATGTATGGCGACCTTGCCGAATTTGTGGCGACCTTGCCGGATTTATGGCGACCTTGCCTGAAATATGGCGACTTTGCGGGATTTATGGCGACCTTGCCGGAAATATGTCGACCTTGCCGCATTTGTGGCGACCTTGCCGGATTTATGGCGACCTTGTCGGATTTGTGTCCACCTTGCCGCATTTATGGCGACGTTGCCGGAAATGCGCGACCTTGCCTGAAATGTGGCGACCTTGACGGATTTGTGGTGACCTTGCCGGATTTATGGCGACCTTGCCGGGGATGTGGCGACCTTGCCGGATTTGTGGCGACCTTGCCGGATTTATGGCGACGTTGCCGCAAATGTGGCGACCTTGCCGGATTTGTGGCGACCTTGCCGGATTTATGGCGACCTTGCCGGAAATATGGCGACTTTGCCGGATTTGTGGAGACCTTTCCGGATTTATGGCGACCTTGCCGGAAATATGGCAACCTTGCCGGATTTGTGGCGACCTTGCCGGATATATGGCGTCCTTGCCGGATTTATGGCGACCTTGCCGGAAATATGTCGTCCTTGACGCATTTGTGGCGACCTTGCCGTATTTATGGCGACCTTGCCGGATTTATGGCGACTTTGCCGGAAATATGGCGACCTTCCCTGATTTGTGGCCACCATGCCGGATTTATGGCGAACTTGCCGGGAATATGGCTACCATGTCGGATTTGTGGCCACCTTGCCGGATTTATGACGACCACGTCGGAAATATGGCGACCTTGCCGGATTTGTGGAGACCTTTCCGGATTTATCGCGACCTTGCCGGAAATATGGCAACCTTGACGCATTTGTGGCGACCTTGCCGGATATATGGCGTCCTTGCCGGATATATGGCGACCTTGCCGAATTTGTGGCGACCTTTCCGGATTTATGGCGACCTTGCCAGAAATATGGCGACTTTGCCTGATATATGGCGACTTTGCCGGATTTATGGCGACCTTGCCGGATTTGTGGCGACCTTGCCGGATTTATGGCGACCTTGCCGGATTTATGGCGACTTTGCCGGAAATATGGCGACCTTCCCTGATTTGTCGCCACCATGCCGGATTTATGGCGAACTTGCCGGAAATATGGCTACCATGTCGGTTTTGTGGCCACCTTGCCGGATTTATGGCGACCTTGCCGGAAATATGTCGACCTTGACGCATTTGTGGCGACCTTGCCGGATTTATGGCGAGCTTGCCGGAAATATGGCGACCTTGCCGCATTTGTGGCGACATTGCCGGATTTATGGCGACCTTGCAGGAAATATGGCGACCTTGCCGGGATTGTGGCGACCTTGCCGGATTTGTGCCGACCTTGCCGGATTTATGGCGTCCTTGCCGGAAATGTGGCGACCTTGCCGGATTTATGGCGACCTTGTCGGATTTGTGTCCACCTTGCCGGATTTGTGGCGACCTTGCAGGAAATATGGCGACCTTGCCGGGATTGTGGCGACCTTGCCGGATTTGTGCCGACCTTGCCGGATTTATGGCGTCCTTGCCGGAAATGTGGCGACCTTGCCGGATTTATGGCGACCTTGTCGGATTTGTGTCCACCTTTCCGGATTTATGGCGACCTTGCCGGAAATATGGCAACCTTGCCGGATTTGTGGCGACCTTGCCGGATATATGGCGTCCTTGCCGGATTTATGGCGACCTTGCCGGAAATATGTCGACCTTGACGCATTTGTGGCGACCTTGCCGTATTTATGGCGACCTTGCCGGATTTATGGCGACTTTGCCGGAAATATGGCGACCTTCCCTGATTTGTGGCCACCATGCCGGATTTATGGCGAACTTGCCGGGAATATGGCTACCATGTCGGATTTGTGGCCACCTTGCCGGATTTATGACGACCACGTCGGAAATATGGCGACCTTGCCGGATTTGTGGAGACCTTTCCGGATTTATCGCGACCTTGCCGGAAATATGGCAACCTTGACGCATTTGTGGCGACCGTGCCGGATATATGGCGTCCTTGCCGGATATATGGCGACCTTGCCGAATTTGTGGCGACCTTTCCGGATTTATGGCGACCTTGCCAGAAATATGGCGACTTTGCCTGATATATGGCGACCTTGCCTGATTTATGGCGACCTTGCCGGATTTGTGGCGACCTTGCCGGATTTATGGCGACCTTGCCGGATTTATGGCGACTTTGCCGGAAATATGGCGACCTTCCCTGATTTGTCGCCACCATGCCGGATTTATGGCGAACTTGCCGGAAATATGGCTACCATGTCGGATTTGTGGCCACCTTGCCGGATTTATGGCGACCTTGCCGGAAATATGTCGACCTTGACGCATTTGTGGCGACCTTGCCGGATTTATGGCGAGCTTGCCGGAAATATGGCGACCTTGCCGCGTTTGTGGCGACATTGCCGGATTTATGGCGACCTTGCAGGAAATATGGCGACCTTGCCGGGATTGTGGCGACCTTGCCGGATTTGTGCCGACCTTGCCGGATTTATGGCGTCCTTGCCGGAAATGTGGCGACCTTGCCGGATTTATGGCGACCTTGTCGGATTTGTGTCCACCTTGCCGCATTTATGGCGACGTTGCCGGAAATGCGGCGACCTTGCCTGAAATGTGGCGACCTTGACGGATTTGTGGCGACCTTGCCGGATTTATGGCGACCTTGCCGGGGATGTGGCGACCTTGCCGGATTTGTGGCGACCTTGCCGGATTTATGGCGACGTTGCCGCAAATGTGGCGACCTTGCCGGATTTGTGGCGACCTTGCAGGAAATATGGCGACCTTGCCGGGATTGTGGCGACCTTGCCGGATTTGTGCCGACCTTGCCGGATTTATGGCGTCCTTGCCGGAAATGTGGCGACCTTGCCGGATTTATGGCGACCTTGTCGGATTTGTGTCCACCTTGCCGCATTTATGGCGACGTTGCCGGAAATGCGGCGACCTTGCCTGAAATGTGGGACCTTGACGGATTTGTGGCGACCTTGCCGGATTTATGGCGACCTTGCCGGGGATGTGGCGACCTTGCCGGATTTGTGGCGACCTTGCCGGATTTATGGCGACGTTGCCGCAAACGTGGCGACCTTGCCGGATTTGTGGCGACCTTGCCGGATTTATGGCGACCTTGCCGGAAATATGGCGACTTTGCCGGATTTGTGGAGACCTTTCCGGATTTATGGCGACCTTGCCGGAAATATGGCAACCTTGCCGGATTTGTGGCGACCTTGCCGGATATATGGCGTCCTTGCCGGATTTATGGCGACCTTGCCGGAAATATGTCGACCTTGACGCATTTGTGGCGACCTTGCCGTATTTATGGCGACCATGCCGGATTTATGGCGACTTTGCCGGAAATATGGCGACCTTCCCTGATTTGTGGTCACCATGCCGGATTTATGGCGAACTTGCCGGGAATATGGCTACCATGTCGGATTTGTGGCCACCTTGCCGGATTTATGGCGACCTTGCCGGAAATATGTCGACCTTGACGCATTTGTGGCGACCTTGCCGGATTTATGGCGTGCTTGCCGGAAATATGGCGACCTTGCCGCATTTGTGGCGACATTGCCGGATTTATGGCGACCTTGCAGGAAATATGGCGACCTTGCCGGGATTGTGGCGACCTTGCCGGATTTGTGCCGACCTTGCCGGATTTATGGCGTCCTTGCCGGAAATGTGGCGACCTTGCCGGATTTATGGCGACCTTGTCGGATTTGTGTCCACCTTGCCGCATTTATGGCGACGTTGCCGGAAATGCGGCGACCTTGCTTGAAATGTGGCGACCTTGACGGATTTGTGGCGACCTTGCCGGATTTATGGCGACCTTGCCGGGGATGTGGCGACCTTGCCGGATTTGTGGCGACCTTGCCGGATTTATGGCGACGTTGCCGCAAATGTGGCGACCTTGCCGGATTTGTGGCGACCTTGCCGGATTTATGGTGACCTTGCCGGAAATATGGCGACCTTGCCGGAAATATGGCAACCTTGCCGGATTTGTGGCGTCCTTGCCGGATATATGGCGTCCTCGTCGGAAATATGGCGACCTTGCCGGATTTGTGGAGACCTTTCCGGATTTATCGCGACCTTGCCGGAAATATGGCAACCTTGACGCATTTGTGGCGACCTTGCCGGATATATGGCGTCCTTGCCGGATATATGGCGACCTTGCCGAATTTGTGGCGACCTTGCCTGATTTATGGCGACCTTGCCAGAAATATGGCGACTTTGCCTGATATATGGCGACCTTGCCGGATTTATGGCGACCTTGCCGGATTTGTGGCGACCTTGCCGGATTTATGGCGACGTTGCCGGATTTATGGCGACTTTGCCGGAAATATGGCGACCTTCCCTGATTTGTCGCCACCATGCCGGATTTATGGCGAACTTGCCGGAAATATGGCTACCATGTCGGATTTGTGGCCACCTTGCCGGATTTATGGCGACCTTGCCGGAAATATGTCGACCTTGACGCATTTGTGGCGACCTTGCCGGATTTATGGCGAGCTTGCCGGAAATATGGCGACCTTGCCGCATTTGTGGCGACATTGCCGGATTTATGGCGACCTTGCAGGAAATATGGCGACCTTGCCGGGATTGTGGCGACCTTGCCGGATTTGTGCCGACCTTGCCGGATATATGGCGTCCTTGCCGGAAATGTGGCGACCTTGCCGGATTTATGGCGACCTTGTCGGATTTGTGTCCACCTTGCCGCATTTATGGCGACGTTGCCGGAATTGCGGCGACCTTGCCTGAAATGTGGCGACCTTGACGGGTTTGTGGCGACCTTGCCGGATTTATGGCGACCTTGCCGGGGATGTGGCGACCTTGCCGGATTTGTGGCGACCTTGCCGGATTTATGGCGACGTTGCCGCAAATGTGGCGACCTTGCCGGATTTGTGGCGACCTTGCCGGATTTATGGCGACCTTGCCGGAAATATGGCGACTTTGCCGGATTTGAGGAGACCTTTCCGGATTTATGGCGACCTTGCCGGAAATATGGCAACCTTGCCGGATTTGTGGCGACCTTGCCGGATTTATGGCGACCTTGCCGGAAATATGGCAACCTTGCCGGATTTATGGCGACCTTGCCGGAAATATGTCGAGCTTGACGCATTTGTGGCGACCTTGCCGTATTTATGGCGACCTTGCCGGATTTATGGCGACTTTGCCGGGAATATGGCGACCTTCCCTGATTTGTGGCCACCATGCCGGATTTATGGCGAACTTGCCGGGAATATGGCTACCATGTCGGATTTGTGGCCACCTTGCCGGATTTATGACGACCACGTCGGAAATATGGCGACCTTGCCGGATTTGTGGAGACCTTTCCGGATTTATGGCGACCTTGCCGGAAATATGGCAACCTTGCCGGATTTGTGGCGACCTTGCCGGATATATGGCGTCCTTGCCGGATATATGGCGACCTTGCCGAATTTGTGGCGACCTTGCCGGATTTATGGCGACCTTGCAAGAAATATGGCGACTTTGCCTGATATATGGCGACCTTGCCGGATTTATGGCGACCTTGCCGGATTTGTGGCGACCTTGCCGGATTTATGGCGACCTTGCCGGATTTATGGCGACTTTGCCGGAAATATGGCGACCTTCCCTGATTTGTCGCCACCATGCCGGATTTATGGCGAACTTGCCGGAAATATGGCTACCATGTCGGATTTGTGGCCACCTTGCCGGGTTTATGACGACCATGTCGGAAATATGGCGACCTTGCCGGATTTGTGGAGACCTTTCCGGATTTATGGCGACCTTGCCGGAAATATGGCAACCTTGCCGGATTTGTGGAGACCTTGCCGGATATATGGCGTCCTTGCCGGATATATGGCGACCTTGCCGAATTTGTGGCGACCTTGCCGGATTTATGGCGACCTTGCCTGAAATATGGCGACTTTGCCGGATTTATGGCGACCTTGCCGGATTTATAGCGACCTTGCCGGATTTGTGGCGACCTTGCCGGATTTATGGCGACCTTGCCGGATTTATGGCGACTTTGCCGGAAATATGGCGACCTTCCCTGATTTGTGGCCACCATGCCGTATTTATGGCGAACTTGCCGGAATGATGGCGACCTTGCCGGATTTATGGCGACCTTGCCGGAAATATGTCGACCTTGACGCATTTGTGGCGACCTTGCAGGAAATATGGCGACCTTGCCGGGAATGTGGCGACCTTGCCGGATTTGTGCCGACCTTGCCGGATTTATGGCGTCCATGCCGGAAATGTGGCGACCTTGCCGGATTTATGGCGACCTTCCCTGATTTGTGGCCACCATGCCGGATTTATGGCGAACTTGCCGGAAATATGGCTACCTTGTCGGATTTGTGGCCACCTTGCCGGATTTATGACGACCATGTCGGAAATATGGCGTCCTTTCCGGATTTGTGGAGACCTTGCCGGATTTATGGCGACTTTGCCGGGAATATGGCAACTTGCCGGATTTGTGGCGACCTTGCCGGATATATGGCGTCCTTGCCGGATATATGGCGACTTTGCGGGATTTATGGCGACCTTGCGGATTTATGGCGACCTTGCCGGATTAGTGGCGACCTTGCCGGATTTGTGGCGACCTTGCCGGATTTATGGCGACCTTACCGGATTTATGGCGACCTTGCCGGAAATATGTCGACCTTGACGCATTTGTGGCGACCTTGCCGGATTTATGGCGAGCTTGCCGGAAATATGGCGACCTTGCCGCATTTGTGGCGACATTGCCGGATTTATGGCGACCTTGCAGGAAATATGGCGACCTTGCCGGGAATGTGGCGACCTTGCCGGATTTGTGCCGACCTTGCCAGATTTATGGCGTCCTTGCCGGAAATGTGGCGACCTTGCCGGATTTATGGCGACCTTGTCGGATTTGTGTCCACCTTGCCGCATTTATGGCGACCACGTCGGAAATATGGCGACCTTGCCGGATTTGTGGAGACCTTTCCGGATTTATGGCGACCTTGCCGGAAATATGGCAACCTTGCCGGATTTGTGGCGACCTTGCCGAATATATGGCGTCCTTGCCGGATATATGGCGACCTTGCCGAATATGTGGCGACCTTGCCGGATTTATGGCGACCTTGCCTGAAATATGGCGACTTTGCCGGATATATGGCGACCTTGCCGGATTTATGGCGACCTTGCCGGATTTGTGGCGACCTTGCCGGATTTATGGCGACCTTGCCGGATTTATGGCGACTTTGCCGGAAATATGGCGACCTTCCCTGATTTGTGGCCACCATGCCGGATTTATGGCGAACTTGCCGGAAATATGGCTACCATGTCGGATTTGTGGCCACCTTGCCGGATTTATGACGACCATGTCGGAAATATGGCGACCTTGCCGGATTTGTGGAGACCTTTCCGGATTTATGGCATCTTGCCGGAAATATGGCAACCTTGCCGGATTTGTGGCGACCTTGCCGGATATATGGCGTCCTTGCCGGATATATGGCGACCTTGCCGAATTTGTGGCGACCTTGCCGGATTTATGGCGACCTTGCCTGAAATATGGCGACTTTGCCGGATTTATGGCGTCCTTGCCGGATTTATGGCGACCTTGCCGGATTTGTGGCGACCTTGCCGGATTTATGGCGACCTTGCCGGATTTATGGCGACTTTGCCGGAAATATGGCGACCTTCCCTGATTTGTGGCCACCATGCCGTATTTATGGCGAACTTGCCGGAATGATGGCGACCTTGCCGGATTTATGGCGACCTTGCCGGAAATATGTCGACCTTGACGCATTTGTGGCGACCTTGCAGGAAATATGGCGACCTTGCCGGGAATGTGGCGACCTTGCCGGATTTGTGCCGACCTTGCCGGATTTATTGCGTCCATGCCGGAAATGTGGCGACCTTGCCGGATTTATGGCGACCTTCCCTGATTTGTGGCCACCATGCCGGATTTATGGCGAACTTGCCGGAAATATGGCTACCTTGTCGGATTTGTGGCCACCTTGCCGGATTTATGACGACCATGTCGGAAATATGGCGTCCTTTCCGGATTTGTGGAGACCTTGCCGGATTTATGGCGACTTTGCCGGGAATATGGCAACCTTGCCGGATTTGTGGCGACCTTGCCGGATATATGGCGTCCTTGCCGGATATATGGCGACTTTGCGGGATTTATGGCGACCTTGCGGATTTATGGCGACCTTGCCGGATTAGTGGCGACCTTGCCGGATTTGTGGCGACCTTGCCGGATTTATGGCGACCTTGCCGGATTTATGGCGACCTTGCCGGAAATATGTCGACCTTGACGCATTTGTGGCGACCTTGCCGGATTTATGGCGAGCTTGCCGGAAATATGGCGACCTTGCCGCATTTGTGGCGACATTGCCGGATTTATGGCGACCTTGCAGGAAATATGGCGACCTTGCCGGGAATGTGGCGACCTTGCCGGATTTGTGCCGACCTTGCCAGATTTATGGCGTCCTTGCCGGAAATGTGGCGACCTAGCCGGATTTATGGCGACCTTGTCGGATTTGTGTCCACCTTGCTGCATTTATGGCGACGTTGCCGGAAATGCGGCGACCTTGCCTGAAATGTGTCGACCTTGCCGGATTAGTGGCGACCTTGCCGGATTTGTGGCGACCTTGCCGGATTTATGGCGTCCTTGCCGGGGATGTGGCGACCTTGCCGGATTTGTGGCGACCTTGCCGGATTTATGGCGACGTTGCCGCAAATGTGGCGACCTTGCCGGATTTGTGGCGACCTTGCCGGATTTATGGCGACCTTGCCGGAAATATGGCGACATTGCCGGATTTGTGGCGACCTTGCGGGATTTATGGCGACCATGCCGTAAATATGGCGAACTTGCCGGATTTGTGGCGACCTTGCCGTAGTTATGGCGATCGTGCCGGAAATAGGACGACATTGCCGGATTTGTGGCGACCTTGCGGATTTATGGCGACCTTGCCGGATTTATGGTGACTTT
>JAXLNO010000277.1:10000-47260 GCA_038087875.1 Malacoraja senta | reverse complement strand
GGAGAAGGTGAGGACAGACTCTGCGATGCCCGTATAGAATTGGACCATCATTGCCTGTGGCAGATTGTGCTTCCTCTGCTGCTGCAGGAAGTACATCCTCTGATGTGTCTTTTTGACTGTGGAGTCGATGGTGGCCCCCCATTTAAGGTCATTGGAGATGATGCTTCCCAAGAACTTAAAAGACTCCACAGATGTGACCGTGGTGTTGTTGATGGTGACGGAGGTGAGGGGAGGGGGAGCCCTCCTAGTCTACAATCAATTCCACTGTCTTAAGAGCATTGAGCTCCAGGTTGTTGCGATGGCACCAGGACGCCAGCTGTGTCACTTCCTGTCTGTAGACAGATTCCTCCCCATCCTGGATCAGTCCACTCAGGGTTGTGTCATGCGCAAACTTGAGAAGCTAGACAGAGTCAATGGAGGTGCAGTCATTGGTGTAGAGAGAAGAGCACATTATGATGGTAAAACTGTTCATATATAATTATTTGGGATACTGCTACTTGATTATTCCAATGGCAAAAAAATAATTTTACTCTGTAAACATTATACTTCCCCGCAAAACCCCCCGTAAGTAAACAATATTTATGATAAACAACAATACTGAAAATGCTTAATTACTTATAAAGTACACATAATATCCAGACAAGATATTTTTCATTCATTTCATTTATAATCACTTCTTCTGAAACAATCATGCCCCCAAACAGCCTCCGCCTGAAACCGTCCCCCTCCCCGGCTGCTCTCACTCACCCACGGCCCCCGACAGCCTCCGACTGAAGCCGTCCCTCTCCCCCCGGCTGCAGGAAGCTCCCCTGTCCCCCGCCTGAAGCCTTCCCGTCCTCAGCTGCAGGACGTTCCCACCCCCCCCGACCGGCCCCTGTCTGAAGCTGTCCCCCTCCCCAGGCTGCAGGACGCACCCCACCAGCCCCCGCCTGAAGCCATCCCCATCCCCCGGCTGCAGAACGCCCCCCCCCCCCCCCAACTGGCCCCCGACAGCCCCCGCCTGTAGTCATCACCAAAGATATTTGGTCATCACCCTCCCTGGCTGCATGATGCGTTCCCCCCCACCGGTCCTCGACAGCCCCTGACTGAAGCCGTCCCGCTCCGCCGCCTGCAGTACGCTGCCCCCCCCATCCCCACTGGCGTCCGACAACCCCCGCCTAAAGCCGTCCCCCTCCCCAGGTGGCAGGACGCTCCCCACCAGTCCCCGCCTGAAGCCATCCCCATCCACCAGGTACAGAATGCTCCCGCTGGACCCCGCCTGAAGCTATCCACGTCCCCAACTACAGGAGGCCTTCCTTCCCAACTGCCCCTCCGACTAAAGCCGTTCCTGTCCCCTCGCTGCAGGACGCTCCCCGCCGTCCCTCGCCTAAAGCCGTCACCCTCCCCGGCTGCAGAACGCTCCCGCCAGCCCCCGGCTGAAGCCATCCCCCTCCGCCGGACACAGAACGGTACCTGCCTGAAGCCGTCCCTGTCCCCGGCTACAGGACGCTCCCGCCGGCCCCCGCCTGAAGCCGTCCCCCTCCCCGACTATGGAATGCTCACTGCTGGCCCCCACCCGAAGCCGTCCCTTTCCCCAGCTGCAGTCCGTGTGGCCCACAACACCTGTACTAGCCCAAGAAAAGTCCACTCGGCACAAATGTCCTACTAGCCCTCCGGAAACCAGTCCCTCTTGCCCACAACACATGTACTAACCCAAGAAAAGTCCCTTCAGCCCATAATGTCCGTACTTGCCCTCAGGAAACCAGACCCTTAGGCCAACAACATATGTACTAGCCCTGCAGAAAGCCCCGGCCACCGGCCGAAGCTCTCCCCCTCCTCTTTACCTGGCCGCAGGAAGCTCCCCCTCCCCCACCGGCCCCCGCCAGCACCTGCTGATGCCGTCCCCCTCCCCCGGCTGCAGGATGCTCCTCCACCCTCATCAGCAGCCAACAGCCCCCGCCTGCAACTGTCCCCCTCCCCTGGCTGCAGGATGCTCTCCCACACCTACCGGCCCCCAACGCCCCCGCCTGAGCGCGCCCGCCCCGCCTGAAGCCGTCCCATGCCCGCGCCAGCTGCAAGATGCTCCCCCTGGGTCCCCTACTGAAGCTGGTGGGGAGAGGCAGCAGTTACCAGCGACCGCGATAGCCATGGCAGTGGCAGGCAGTGGTAGGCCATGGCAGCAGTAAGCCATGGCAGCGCTCACCCCCTCACCATCAGCCCCCAACGGGCCCCATCTGAAGCCATCCCCCTCCCCCGGGGCTGCAAGATGCTCCTCCCTGCCCCAATTGTCCCCGACAGCCCCGTACGTGCTGCCTCCCCGGCTGCAGACGCTCACCCTACCGCGGCCCGACAGCCGCCGCATGAGCCATGAGCATCCCCCTGCCCCCGCTCAGGCCTTCCCCTCCCCACCGGTCGCGACAGCCCCCGTCTGAAGCCGTGCCCCACCCCCAGGCTGCAGGACGCTGCACCCTGCCAGAAGCTGTCCCTCTCCCCCAGCTGCAGAATGCAATAAGAGACCACAAACCAGAAAGAACTGAACTGAATAAATCTCATCTTTAACATTTAAATTGTTGTTTTATTATGAGTTATTCACATTTTAAGCTTTAATAAATACCTTCCATGCCCGTCAGCTGTGCCTGCGCAGCAATGCCTGCATGTTCTACGTCACAATGTGAACCCAATGGGCGGAAATGGCTGTGCCGCTGGAGAGCCACTAAGAATGGATGGGGGGGATTGAGGGGGGGGATGGGGTGAGTGCGTGTGGGGGGAAATCGCAAGGGGCGGAGTGGGGGGGGGGTGAGGGAGGGAGGGGGATCAGGAGCATCACAATGAGGACCTGTCAGCCGTGCCTGCACAGTTGGGTGCTATGGGTGAGTGGTGGAATATTGCATTGGGGACCAGGCCTCCCGTGTGAGAATGGGACCCACTTTAGTTATTTTTAAAAGTCCTTATTTGAGAGTTAGGATCTCAATGAAGTAGGATCCCTCCGTAATAAATCAGATTGTGCAAGAAAATGTCAGCAGTTTGTTAGAACCATGAACTGTTAGTAGTGCAAGGGACTATTGGCATTTTTCCTCATAGAATGGTCTTAAATTAATCTAGCAATTTCTTACCTATTGTTTGATGCTGGACTCCTCTTGGAGACTGATTACAAAGTACAGTTATGCTTGATGTTTGGACAATAAACAAATCAAGAAAAATGTGTTTTGGTTGCGAACGTGAATGAAGTATGATCTACAATCTAGCCTCAGATTCCATGCAATATAAAGGGAATGCTGCACATTAGATGTGAGATATTAAACTACAACCCAGTTCACTTTCTCAGGTGGAAGTAAAAGATCTTACGGCACATGTACCAGAAAGAGTTGGGGGAAATTTATTCCCGATAGCAAGGCTAATATCAATCCACATCAACATCACAAGAAACAGCATATCAGGTCATTATCACGTTGCCTTAAGGAAATTAAGAAAATTAAGGGAAACAGATTAGTGTGAAAAGTGATGCTGGGGTAGAAGATTGAATGATATCTTATTGAATACAAGAGAGGATTGGGAACAAATTGCCTACAATTGCTTTCATTTCTCACGTTGCTGTTCTTGGAACCAGTTGGCTTGGAGTTTCTTCATTGCAGTAGAGAAAGCACTTCAAAGTTATTTAATTGGCTGTAAAACATCTTGGGACAATTGAGGTAATGAGTGACATGATATTGCATTTCTTTTCCCTTATGCAGTGAAGTTTTTATTGTGATTAGGTTTGCATAATTTGCAGATGCAAATCAAACAAAACATGCTTCAAAGAGTAGGCAACACAACGTTATGCTAAATTATCTTTGAAATGATCTGTGTGCGGCATAATTGGTAATACTCCTTCGTGAAGTTTCATTTGTTTATCTAGTTGCAGAAGCATTGTTGCAGAAAATAAAACAATTTTTTCCAAATATGCATACGTGAACTGGTTTTACTTAAGCAGTCTCACCACTGCCCTTGGAGAATTGTTTGAAAGGAAAACAGGGAGCATGATTGGAATGCTGATGATTTTACCTAAATTATTAAAACAATTTAAATATTATTTTGTGTCATCTGATTAGATAATATATGAATATTTGATTTCCTTGCCACTTTTATCATTCAGCTTCATTCTGTAATGTTGAAAATACAATGGAGTTTATTCTTATCCTTTGTTGGAGGTCACATTGTCACTAGACTGTATCTGGAGAAACCAGAGGCTCTTTAATATAAAGTTGTCAATCTCCATGAGGAAATTCGAGGAATCACATGAATAATCATTGAGCGCATCGGAGTTGCAAATCCTGCATGGAAATAGTCGGCTGGATCGAACAGATGGCACAAAATATAGACCTCCACTTTTTGAAAACAACTTATGTGCATTTTAATTATATTAAAAAAATAATTGTGGTATATTGTTTACCTTTTTTTGAAAGCAACATAGGGAAGGAAATTATTGTTCATGCCTTCCATGTGAGAATGAGTTTTTTTTTTTAAGTGTTTGTTTTAAATAAGGTTAGTCTGTTCGTACTGCAAAACAGAAGAAGGACATACCGTGCATTCAGAAAGTATTCAGACCCCTTCACTTTTTCCATATTTTGTTATGTTACAGCCTTATTCTAAAATGGATTAAAAAAAAATTTTTTATCATCAATCTACACAATTCCCCATAATAAAAAAGCGATATCAGGTGTTTAGAAAATTTTGCAAAGTAATTAAAAAGAAATAACTGAAATATCACATTTACATAAGTACTTTTACTCAGTACTTTGTTGAGGCATCTTTGGCAGCGATTACAGCCTCAAGTCTTCTTGTGTATGACCTAACAAGCTTGGCACACCTGTATTTGGGTAATTTCTCCCATTCTTCTCTGCAGATCCTCTCAAGCTCTGTCAAGTTGGATGGGGAGCGTCGATGCACAGCTATTTTCAGGTCCCTCCAGAGATGTTCGAATGGGTTCAAGTCCGAGCTTTGGCTGGGCCACTCAAGGACATTCACAGACTTGTCACGAAGCCACGCCTGTGTTGTCTTGGCTGTGTGCTTAGGGTCCTTGTCCTGTTGGAAGGTGAACCTCCGCCCCAGTCTGAGGTCCAGAATGCTCTGGAGCAGTTTCCATCAAGGATCTCTCTGTACTTTGCTCCATTCATATTTAACTCGATCCTGACTAGTCTCCCAGTTCCTGCGGCTGAAAAACATCCCCACACCATTTTGCTGCCACCACCATGCTTCACCGTAGGTATGGTATTGGCCAGGTGATGAGCGGTGTCTGGTTTCCTCCAGACATGATGCTTGTCATTCAGGTTAAATAGTTCAATCTTGGTTTCATCAGACCAGAGAATCTTGTTTCTCATGGACTGAGCGTCCTTTAGGTGCCTTTTGGCAAACTCCAAGTGGGCTGTCATGTGCCTTTTACTGAGGAGTGGCTTCCGTCTGGCCACTCTACCATAACGGCCTGATCGGTGGAGTGCTACAGATATAGTTGTCCTTCTGGAAGTTTCTTGGTCACCTCCCTGACCAAGACCCTTCTCCCCCAATTGCTCAGTTTGGCCGGGCTGCCAGCTCTATGAGTCCTGGTCATTCCAAAGTTCTTCCATTTAAGAATGACGGAGGCCACTGTGCTCTTCGGGACCTGCAATGCTGCAGAAATTGTTTTACACCCTTTCCCAGATCTGTGTCTCAAGACAATCTTGTCTCAGAGGTCTACGGACAATTCCTTCATCTTCATGGTTTGGTTTTCAACCGTGGGACCTTACATAGAGAGGTGTGTGCCTTTCCAAATCATGTCCAATCAATTTAATTTACCACTAGTGGACTCCAATCAAGTTGTAGAAACATGTCGAGGATAATCACTGGAAACAGGATGAAACTAAGCTCAATTCGGAGTGTCATAGCAAAGGGTCTGAATACTTATGCAAATGTTATATTTCAGTTATTTCTTTTCAATTACTTTGCAAAAATTTCTCAACACCTGTTTTCGCTTCTTCATTCTGGGGTATTGTGTGTAGATGGATGATGAGAAAATTAATTTAATCCATTTTAACCTAAGGCTGTAACGTAACAACATGTGGAAAAAGTGAAGGGGTCTGAATACTTTCTGAATGTACTGTATTAATATTCTGTGCTAGTAATGTTAAATACCAAGAGCTATACATTTAAAAAGATAGCTAGATGATTGTTCAAACAATATGTGATGAGAGAATCATCTGGCTTTTTACAACAATTAAGCTAATTCTCTTATCGCTTTATTGTTGTTTTATTGTTTTTTTTTAAATATTTCATTTGTACTTTTATATTGTTGATGTACACTTTCTCCATCATTGAACCAAATTTCTGAAACTGTATCAATACATCTTGGAATAAAATACGATGGTGATGTTAGGAGGCTTTTAGATAGACACATGAATGTACAGAGAGGGATGTGGATCACATGCAAGCATGACAGACTCATTTAAGTAAGCATCATATTAATAACAAAGAAACATAGAAAATAGATGCTGGAGTGGGCCATTTGGCCCTTTGAGCCAGCATTGCCATTCAAAAGTATCATGGCTGATCAACGAAAATCAGTACCCCATTCCTGCTTTTACCAAACAGTTAACAATAACAAAAATTATAGGCTGAAGGAGCTGTTCTTGTGTTGTACTTTTCTATATTACATCCAAAAAAAAATGAATAGGAGAAGCAGTATGAAATACACAACAAAAGGACTTGTTCATCAATTATTTTGGAAAATGTGAATACAATTCTACCAGTAAATCTTATACTCGATGCCATATTAATTCAGTATGACAACCAGGAATCATAACCTTTTTCTTGTCTTTGAACTACCAAAGAAATGCATCAGCTAAGGTGGAGAAAAAAACAAATTCATCTTTGACTGCAATATAGGAAAAAATAAAGTATCTGCAGTTTACAAGAGAATGTCAGGCAGAAACAAGAATTGAATCCAATCAAATTGACTCAGCAGCACATCTCTACCTGCCCCTTTGCATCTGAACAGTTCCAAAGCATGTTAACTTGCACAAATAGAAGTACTGAAACAAATCAGACAGCATATGATGCCAAGAATAATGTTAGAGGAAAACTGCGAGTTAATGAAAATGTTTCACTCCAAATATAAAACATTTTCCAATATCAAGAGGACATTTCCATTTCTTTATTTCCAAATACATAGTGCTGCCAGCTGAATGCTAACATTATTAGAAAAAAGAACATTTAAAACCCCCCCAAAAAATTATATTCCATATTTAATCAAACAAGTTAGAATAACACATCAATGAAATGACTGCAAGTAATAAGAATAGTAAGATTAAATGAGAACTTACCAGTTTGACGTTTGATCTTTATTTTATGAGGAGTTACGTTGGTGATTACGTGAAGAAAACCCGTCAGGGCGCATGCGCGTCAATCTTCAAATCAGCGGTATGAAATCACAGACAACACAATAATTGAAGTAACATATTAAGATGAGGAACATGAGAACTACCATTATGACCTTTTTTCTATGAGAGAGGGTTTGGCGTGGCGGGCACGTAATCACCAACGTAACTCCTCATAAAATAAAGATCAAACTTCAAACTGGTAAGTTCTCGTTTAATCTTACTATTTTACTTCAGAGTCACGTGAGTGACTACGTGAAGATTTCAAAGCTCCGTGATTTTATGCCGCAGATCAAAATCCCGGCTTCCCACTGCATTGATTGACTCTGAGTATAATCAATAATGCTGTAAACATGACACTGAATATAATGCAATAACAGTTTTATTTTAGTCATAAAACAAACAATAAACCCTCTAACTTAGGGGCAAAATGAAACAGAATTTAACAGAATTTAATATCGAGTTTGCAAACAGCCCTCCATCGGCAATCGGCCGATGGTAGTATTGCTGTAACACAAGTTCATTTTGCCACCCTGCGGCTTTTAGTATATGGTCGATGGGAACGTCCATCGCCCTGGCCGCCGATGTTGCTGCTGATAAATAATCCTCTTTCTTCATGTCTTAAAGCCCTTGTGGCTTCAATGTAATGTAACAAATTTGTCCTTACACATAATTGAAATTGAAATTGAAATTGAAATTATTTTATTTGTCACATGTGCCAGTTGGCACAGTGAAATGTGTGATTGCCATACAGCCATACAATCAAAAATAAGAACACAACACATGATAGAGTTCAACATAAAACATCCCCACACAGCAGAATCAAATTTTCCCACTGTGAGGGAAGGCACCAAAGTCAGTCGTCTTCCTCTAATGTTCCCCGCTGTTCACCCGTGGTCGGGGCCTCCCCGAGCCCACGGCAGTCGCCGCTACGGGCGGTCCGATGTTCAGGCCCGCTCGCCGGGGTGATGTAAGTCCGATGTCGGGGCTGGGTGACCTCCTCAGCGGCTTGGACATCAGAGTCGGCCACCTCCTACCGGAGTTCACGGCGCCCAAAGTCTGCAGGCCGCGCCGGGCAAAGATGCAGAGATGCAGCGCTGGCGGCCCTCGGCAAAGGGCCCCAGGACTCCGTGATGTTATTCAGTGCCGGCCGCGCTGGAAGCTCTCCCAAACCGCAGCTCCACGATGTTGGAGCTCTCCTAAACGCTGGAAGCTCTCCCAAACCGCAGCTCCACGAGCTCCAAACGGCGATCCACGTCGGCATCGCCCGCTCTGTGGTGAATTCAGCGCCGCGGCACCGCTGTTCCAGCTCTGGTCCAGTTTCTGGTCCCCGGCAGGAAAGGCCGCTCCGATCCAGGTGGTAGGCCGCGAGGAGGGGGTCGAGGACGCGACTTGGAGAAATAGTCGCGTCCCCGCCAGGAAGCGACTGGGAAACAGTTTCCCCCTTACCCTACCCCCCTCCCCCACATAGAAAAGTTAAAGTTTCCCCCTGAACAAACATTAAACTAACTAAAAATTTAAAAAAGATGGGAAAAAACGAACAGGCTGCAGGCAGAGGCTGCCCTCAGTGTAGCGCCCCCTGTTGATGTGCATGGATCTGTAGGATATGCTGAGAACACAATCTTAAATCCTGTCAAACCTGGCCTGCTTTGTTTGAGCAGGTCATAAATATAAAACATAAAATTCTCTGTAGTCACTTCCATTCTATCCAACTGAAGTTTTTGCAAAGTCTGCACTCTCTGTGCTGAAAACAATGCCATTAGCATAGCCAATTTCATGGTTAATTTTGACAAAGTCATAGACGTGACAGGGACCCAATGACGAAGCATGTTAAGAACAACGCTTACATCCCAGATAACCATATACCTAGCCTTAGGCGGTTTGGAATTAAAGATTCCTTTCATCAACCTAGATATGAGAGGGTGAGAACCTATACTTTGTGTCCGTGTACCTATTACAAGATATGCGGACAAAGCACTTCTAGCTGTATTGATAGCACTATAGCTAAGACCCTCATCATAATAAAGTGTGGATAAAAACTCTAACACATTTTCAATAACTACAGTATCATATTGAATATTCTTTTCAATACAATATTGTTCCCATTTTTTTTATTTTTTTTATTTTTTTACATGTCATATACTGCTTTTGAGTACTCTTTCTCCAGGCTGCAGTGAGCATATCCACCGTTCGCCTAGAAAGTCCTCGACCCATGTAAGGCCTTCTTCAAACCTGCAAATTAACAGATCAATACCATCACATAACGGATGAACTTCACGCGTTACCGGATGCTCCAGCAAATTCCTACTCTTTGGAATCAGCAAAGGAGGTTGGATCGCTATCTGTAACATCAAAGGGAACCATGGTTGAGTTGGCCAATTTGGTATCACCAAAACCCTTGAAGCGGCATCCTGCTTGATTTTTTTTTTCCCCCCCGCAAACACCGACCTATGAGGCAGAATGGTTGGAAAAATGTACACAAACATATCACCCCAATTTAGTGAAAAAGCGTCAATTGCCACTGCCCCTGGATCTGGTTCCCATGAAACATATTTTGGCAGCTGGTGGTTAAGCATGGATGCAAACAAATCGATATATGGCATTCCATATAGAAGTACTATGTTGTTGAACACATCCTGGTTCAACATCCACTCTGTATTATCTCGGAATTTTCATGACCTGGCATCTGCTACTACATTGAGTTTCCCTGGCAGTTAGATAGCTGAAACCCAAATATCTCTATCCATACACCAGGTCCAAATTTGATTTGCCAACCTGTCACATGATAACGATTTGATTCCACCCATGTGATTAATATAAGCAACTGCTGTAGTGTTGTCTATTTGACACTGCACATGCGAGCTAGTTTTGTTAGTGCAATAATCCTTGAGTCCATAAAATACTCCTAAAAGCTCTAAATGGTTAATTCCCCATGTTTGCAGAAGCAATGACTCTTGCTCAGTCCATCTGCCTCCACAGCTGGATCTCGCATCAGTAGCACCCCACCCAAGTGCACTGACATCTGTCTGCAAAATCATGGAAGCTTGGTCCAATAACACTTTGGAACTACTAGTGGACACATGCTGAATCCACCATTGTACATCAGCAACAGCCTCTACTGATAGACGCATAGGCCTATTATAATGACCCAAATCTATCCTCAGTGCTTGTTCCTTTGACCTTTGTAATTGTTGATAATGAAGTGGCCCAGGTTGAACTGCTGGAAATGCTGCCACAAATTTCCCAAGCAGACTCACCACCTGTCTAATTGAAGGCTGTGTGTCAGCAATTAACTTGATACAGCTCTCAATTACCTCCACCCTTTTTTGCCTGGGCAAGGTCACAATCATGTTGATTATTGTGAAACCCAAATAGTCAATTTGTGTGTACACAAAAATGCTGGAGAACCTCAGCGGGTGCAGCAGCATCTATGGAACGAAGGAAATAGGCAATGTTTCGGGCCGAAACCCTTCTTCAGACTGATAGGGGGTGGGGAGAAGAAAGGAAAAAAGGAAAAAAGGCGTAGGAGCCCGAGGGCTGGGGGAGGGAAGGAGACAACCAGAGGGCTGATGAAGGGGAGGGGACAGCAAGGGCTAGCAAAATTGGGAGAATTCAATGTTCAAGCCCCCAGGATGTAGACTGCCCAAGCGGAATATGAGGTGCATTTCCTCCAATTTCCGGTGTTGCTCGCTGTGGCCATGGAGGAGACCCAGGACAGAGAGGTCAGATACGGAATGGGAGGGGGAGTTGAAGTGCTGAGCCACCGTGAGGTCAGGTTGGTTATTCCTTGGTCAGGTAGTCAATTTGTGTCACAGGTGTTAATTTAGATTTCTCTGGATGGGTTATGAAGCCCAATCTTTGAAAAGTGGTTTTAACAACTGCCACTGATGCTTCAGCTGTTTCCTTTGATTGTCCTACAATCAAGATATCATCTAGCTAAGCCATGAGCACATGCCCTTGACTTCTCATCATGCCTAGAATAGATTTTAACAACTTTATAAACACTCTAGGAGCTGAAGACAAACCATTAGGCAGTGCATTGTATTGCCATAATTGCCCCATCCAGCTGAATTTTAAATATCTTCTATCCTGCAAATTGAACAGACACTGAATAATACGCATCTTTAAGATCTATAGTTGCCATATAGCATCCTCTGGAAACAAGTTGCTTAGCCGTCATAAACGTTTCCATCTTAAAAATGTCTATACAGTACAAAAGGGTTAAGACTAGTCAGGTCCAGTATAATTCTGCATCCCCCATCCTTTTTTGGTCTGGGAAAGATATTGGACACAAACTGTTGGCTTTGGTAAACTGCCTTAGCAATTACACCTTTATTACATAAGCTTTCAAGTTCCACCTTAACTTCCAATTTGTTCAGTGATACTGAAGTCAAAACTCCTTTTTGGAACATGTTGCATGGGTAAATCAGAATTTGCATTAAACTCTATTCGAAACCCTTCAATAACATTCAGTATAAACATATCTGAGGTAATTTGTTCCCATTCCTCTATGAACAGATGTAATCTTCGTCCAACGTTTAATTGTATTACATTAGATCTGTCTATATGAGAACCAGACCCACATACCTCCTTACCACCTGGCATCCTTCCCCGGCCTCGAGCTGGATATCCCACCTTCCCTCGCGCTGCTACAGCCGAACGCCAACTGCGCTGCATCGTAGCTCGACTTGTCCCTTGCCCGGACCAGTCTCCTCGCTTATAGGGATACTTCTGCTTCGGTGGATATGTGGCTGCTGGCTGCTTAATCAAGCCCACCTTCTTGGCCTCCTCCTCTAGCTCCTGCACCTGCTTTGCAAAATCCTCGCCAAACAGTAGATTTGCCGGTTGCACTGTGCCAGGCTGGCAAAGTGAAGCATATTTAGGATTGATGGTTGGTCTAATCGCAATTTTGCGGAGGCAGTTGATCTCAAAGTGGGCACTACACAATAGCGCCAGCACCTCTTGTTGTAATTTTGTCATGTCCTCTCCATCCACCATCCTGGCAAAGCTAGTTATGCCAGATCCCAGCAACTTTAAAATATGCTGGAGCTTCACCTCCTGGGCTCTCATTTGTATGCCCATCTGGCCCCAAATCATCCTGTTCACAAGAGTAACTTTTAACAGGCCACGGTTGATTGGGCTTCATGCTTCCTTACTGTCTCATCAATTGTCAGCTCCTGTAGCTGGTGTGAGACTAGGTAATTTATACTGGTGGCAAGTTCCTCACACAGAGTCTCACCAGCTTCCAACGACATGGCAAACCGTGCTGCACACGGTGTCAGCTATGGCAGCTGCCTGTCCTGCCTTTCGAAGTCGTCGTCGGAATTAGGGTCAGAGCTTATCTGCCCTTCTGCACTAACCTCTTGAAAGAGGGTGCTTTCAAGCAGGCCTCTACCAGGCACTGCCGGCGGAGCCTTCCCCATGGCCTCCCGCCCACACAACTCCTCCTGGAGTGTGGCTTTGTGCAGCAGCCCCTGTATGAGCTGCTCCATTTTGGTTAACCGCTGGGTCACGGTATCCTGTCCCGGACGGGACTCTCCCTGGCCCGACTCTGCGGAGTCAATGTGCTTGTGTTCAATCTAGTAACGGGCCATAATCACGTAATAATAGAAAATAACACAGTAAGGCCAGGCAAGTATTGTGACATTTTTCTAACTTGATCAAAGATCTTGAAAATTATCCAATTGAGTCAGAAATTCAAATTTCAAAAACATTTGTGTATTGGGATATAATTCATAGCCTTCAGCTTTATTCATAATACTCAGTCTAAAGTCATATTTTCATATATAAGACTTCCCTATCGTCATAAATCAACATTAATAATATATGAACAACAACCTACTGCAGAGAATATCAGTTTTACTTATGTGGCTGAACTCATAATTCATTTTGTTTATCCAAAACTTTATCCAAAAATTATGCACCGATGGATTCTTTCATTCAGTTTCAACGCGCAAAGAGCAGAAATTGCCAATGCCTCATATCTAGTTTTCTGCCTATGGGATCTTAAAGAAATTCATTAGACCTTTGATGAGTATATTCATATGGTCTGGTGATTACTTTTCGCCAGGAGACACAAACATTCAGAAACCACTACTGCCAGTCTGGTAGATGGCAAAATGATAAGAGTTCTCAGCCCAGGAGATCACATCCAAAAACAGATTCCCCTTCACTCACTTTTCAGACAAAAACTGAGCACAACAGGGATTCCCACCCCTTTATGCCTGCAGGCTGGGTTCTATGTTGCTTATTTGGTTGATGAATAGCTTTGCATTTTCAGTATTCAATTACATATTCCTGTCATGCCATCCTCCAACCTCTATTAATTGTTTGGGTGCTTACAGGTAATGAAAAAATATTTTTTTGCATGCCAATCAGCATTCTGGGCTAAACTAAATAATCACCTAAAACAGACTTGCGGATTATGTTTAGTTTAATTTAGAGTTTCAGCATGGAAACAGGCTCTTCGGCCCACCGAGTGCATGCCGAGCATCTAATCAACCAATCATACTAGTTCTATGTTATCCCACTTTCTCATCCATTGCCTATACATTGGGAACAATTTTGCAGAGGCCAATTAACCTACTAACCCTTACATCTTTGGGATCACTGAATGCTCAAATTGGCAGAGCCCCATGTATCTAAAGCTTGCTGCCACCAATTAAAGCCAGCTCTCAAATGGGGATGCATTATGATTCAAGCGACCACAGGTAGAAGAGCTGGAAATAACTCTTCCCTGGAAATAAGTGATGTTTGAGAAAGCTAAGAATTTTGGATGCTGCACTGGAGGTTTTCAGATTTCAACAAAGTTTTAAAAGACCTTTTCAAATAGGCAGTGGGAGATAGCAATGAGGTTGAATGTCAGGGATGTAGCCCCAACAAGATAGATGAAGTGCTACAAGAATGTCAGTGATCTCTGACAAAAGATGATCTATCAGCAGGACCTTTCCAAATGCCACCAGCTCCAGGCACTGCTCTGTGCACAACAGCCATTACGCTTGCACTTCAACTCATATTCACACACTGATGTAGGCCTCATGCGCATAGCTCTCAGCTGGCTACACTGTGAGCAGGTAATGTTTGACAGGCACATTAACTAGACACTCAATGACACACTCTCACAGGACATGGTGGTGGCTAATCAGAAACAACAGTGGGCCACCACCTGCAGTGCCCAAAAAGCAGCCTATTCACATCTAACTTTGTGATCATATTTGTACTTAACTTTACATATCAGCCCTACCCATGCACGATTCTTCCTCCTGGGCCCAGACCCAATGTTTCATCAAGTAGAATTTTGAATCAGGAATTCTTAGGCAAGAGTGGTCTTTCACAACATACTCTCCAGCCCTCCTTAATTTTTATGTGTAATCTCCTTTAGTAGCTCATCATAGTTCATTGCCCTTTAAAAAAAAAAAAATTCTGTTGCGTAGACCTATAGTTTGCTCTCCCTTGAACAAATGTTGGAGTTTGCAAGCCAACAAAACCCTTTAACTGCTGCTGTGCCTATAAATCAATCTGAGTGCCTCATTGGCAAGCCCACGGGTCATTCCTCACAACATTTACCTCTTCAGCTGAAAACACAATTTTTGCTGATTGATGGTCTAGAAACAAATTTTCACAGAAGCTCTATGTAATCCACAGATGGATTGAATTGAATATTGAGGAAGGAAGAAAGATATGCTACTTCACTTGGTTACTCTACAGATGTTGTGTGAGTGTTTAGCAGCAAGTTATTTTCTATAGGAAATGTTTAAAACATTCAACCAGGTCTTTGACTCTTCTCTCCCTGACTTGAGATTTTCCAACATTTTTTATGTTTGTCTCAGACTTCCAGTGTGGGGATGGGGGGTGGTCGCAGCAGACGCAGCTCGGACTCTGCTCACCCCGCCCCTTCAGCTTTCGGCCTCACGTAGCAGATCCCGGTCCCACTCAGGCTTCACTCAGAGGATTCCGGTTCAACTCAGCAGCTGATCGAGCTGGTCGCCGCAGAAGCAGTCCACAGGCTGCTCACTCCCTGCGGGCAGCGCACTCCCCACGGGCTGCTTAACACACACCGCCCCTTCAGCTTTTTATTCTCTTCGCCGCTTTATTGACAGCGGGTTCCGGAAGGGGCGGTTTTTATGAATTTTAAAACTTCATAACTTTTGTACTATGTCACCGATCGGAACGAAACTCATTTGACTTGCAGCAGAGGAGAATGGTGATTTTACTTCGGAGTCACGTGAGTGACTACGTGAAGAAGACCCGTCAGGGCGCATGCGCGTTATTATGTCTGACGCATTGGCGCAAACGGCAGCAGGAGGACGGAGCTCCTCCTGCAGGTGAGTAGTTACAGCTCCACCAAAGTCAGGGAGACTTTGGAGGTGTTAGAAAAAAGTAGAAGTTTGTTGCTGTATTTTTTCCCAACAAGGCAGGAACAAGTAAAAAATCATCAAGGTGCAGGCATGCTACGGACAAGGAGAGAGCGAGCTGCGGGATGCAGTCTCTGAAAGGCAGCCTGTCACCTCTGGGGAGTCGCAAGCCGGTAGCGGTGCGGCGACAGACTTGGCACTCCCAAATGCCCAGCCGGGTACACAGCCAACGCCAGTCGGGCGGTAGGCATACGCAAAGTCTGTCAGGGCCATTGACTCCGCAGCGTCGGGCCAGGAGAGTCCCGTAGGGGACAGGATACCGTGACCCAGCGGTTATCCAAAAGGAGCAGCGCATACAGGGGCTGCTCCACCAAGCCACACTCCAGGAGTTGTGTAGGCGGGAGGCTGTGGTGACGGCTCTGCCGGCAGTGCCTAGGAGAGGTCTACTTCACAAAGCCACACTCCAGGAGGTGTTGTGTGGGCGCGAGGCCGTCGGGAAGGCTCCGCCGGCAGTGCCTAGTAGAGGCCTGCTTGAAAGCACCCTCTTTGCAAGAGGTGAGTGCAGAAGGGCAGATACGCTCTCACCCTGAGTCCGACGACGACTTCCAAAGAGAGGGCATGCAGCGGCCAGAGCTGACACCGTGTGCAGCACAGTTTGCCATGTCATCAGACGCTGGAGAGCCTCTGGGTGAGGAACTTTCCACCAGCATAAATTACCAAGTCTCACATCAGCCACAGGAGCTGACAATGGATGAGACATTAAGGAAGCATGAAGCCCCAATCAACTGTGGCCTGTTAAAAGTTCCTGTTGGGAACAGGAAGAATTGGGGCAAGATGGGCATACAAATGAGAGCCCAGGAGGAGGTGAAGCTCCAGCATATTTTTAAAGTTGCTGGCATCTGGCATAACGAGCTTTGCCAGGATGGTGGATGGAACAACAAAAGGTGTGGCGCTATTGTGGAGTGCCCACTTTGAGAGCAACTGCCTCCGCAAGACTACGTTTAGACCAACCATCAACCCTAAATATGCTTCACTCGGCCAGCCTGGCACAGTGCAACCGGCAAATCTACTGTTTGGCAAGGATTTCACAAAGCAGGTGAAGGAGCTGGAGGAGGAGGCCAAGACGGTGGGCTTGATTAAGCAGCCAGCAGCCACATATCCACCAAAGAGTATCCCTATAAGCGAGGAGACTGGTCCGGGCAAGGGACGAGTCCAGCTACGATGCAGCGCTGTTGGCGTTCGGCTGTAGCAGCGCCAGGGAAGGTGAGATATCCAGCTCGAGGCCGGGGAAGAATGCTAGGTGGTAAGGACGTAAGTGGGTCTGGTTCTCATGTAGACAGATCTAATGTGATACATTTAAATGTTTACCTCAGATATGTTTATACTGAAGGTTATTGAAGGGTATCGAATAAAGCTTAATGCAAATTCTGATTTACCCATGCAAACATGTTCCAAAAAGGAGTTGACTTCAGTATCACTGAACGATTGGAAGTTCAGGTGGAACTTGCAACCTTATGTAATAAAGGTGTAATTGCTAACGCAGTTTACCAAAGCCATCAGTTTGTGTCCAATATCTTTCCCAGACCAAAAAAGGATGAGGGATGCAGAATTATACTGGACCTGAATAGTCTTAAACCTTTTTGTGCGGTATAGACATTTTAAGATGGAAACGTTTGAGGAGATCTTAAAGATCCGGATTCAGTGTCTCTTCATTTGCAGGATAGCAGATTTAAAATTCAGCTGGATGGGGCAATTATGGCAATACAATGCACTGCCTAATATTTTGTCTTCAGCTCCTAGAGTAATTACAAAGTTGTTAAAACCTATTCTAGGCATGATGAGAAGTCAAGGGCACGTGCTCATGGCTCAGCTAGATAATATCTTGATTGTAGGACAATCAAAGGAAACAGCTGAAGCAGTGGCAGTTGGTAAAAAACACTTTTAAAAAATTGGGCTTCATAAGTTATCCAGAGTAATCTTAATTAATACCTGTGACACAAATTGACTAGTTGGGTTCACGATAGACTTAATCAGCATGATTGTGACCTTGCCCAGGCAAAAAAGGGTAGAGCTAATTAAGAGCTGTATCAAGTTAATTGCTGACACACAGCCTTCAATTAGCCAGGTGACGAGTCTGCTGGGGAAATTGCTGGCAGCATTTCCAGCAGTTCAATAGTGGCCACTTCATTATCTACAATTACAAAGGTCAAAGGAACAAGCACTGAGGATACATTGGGGTCATTATAATAGACCTATGCTTCTATCAATAGAGGCTGTTGCTGATGTACAATGGTGGATTCAGCATGTGTCCACTAGTAGTTCCAAAGTGTTATTGGACCAAGCTTCCATGATTTTGCAGACAGATGTCAGAGCACTTGGGTAGGGTGCTACTGATACAAGATCCAGCTGTGGAGACAGATGGACATTGCTTCTGCAAACATGGGGAATTAACCAATTGTATTTTATGGACTCAAGGCTTATGGCACTAACTAAACTAGTTTGCATGTGCAGTGCAAAATAGACAACACTACAGCAGTTGCTGATATGAATCACATGGGTGGAATCAAATCATTATCATGTGACAGGTTGGCAAATAAAATTGGAGCTGGAGTATGGATAGAGATATTTGGATTGGAGCTATCTATCTGCCAGGGAAACTTAATGTAGTACCAGATGGCAGCTCAGGAAAATTCCGTCATAATACAGAGTGGATGTGGAACCAGGATGTGTTCAAGAACATAGTACTTCTATATGCAAGGCCAAAATATGTTTCATGAGCACCAGATCCAGGGGCAGTGGCAATTGATGCTTTTTCACTAAATTGGGATGATATGTTTGTGTACATTTTCCCACCATTCTGCCTCATAGGTCGGTGTTTGAGAAAAACAAGCAGAATGCCGCTTCAGGGGTTTTGGTGATACCAAATTGCCCAATTCCACCATGGTTCCCTTTGATGTTACAGATAGCGATCCAACCTCCTTTTGCTGATTCCAAACGGTAGGAATTTGCTGGAGCATCCAGTAACGCGTTAAGTTCATCCGTCATGTGATCGTATTGATTGTTAATTTGCAGGTTTTTAAGAATGCCTTACATTGGTCGAGGACTTTCTAGGCCAACGGTGGATATACTCACTGCAGGCTGGAGAAAGAGTACTCAAAAGCAGTATATGACATGTAAAAAAATGGGAACAATATTGTGTTCAAAAGAATATTCAATATGATACTGTAGTTATTGAAAATGTGTTAAAGGCCTGTCTCACGAGTCTGCAGTCATTGGCGGCGAAACGGGAAGAATCTGCCGCCATAGACCGCGCACTCGTGAGAAAGTACAATTCCCGGGCCGTGCGGTGGTGTTCCCAACACCGCGCGGTGCTAAAATAATATCGACAATGTTGAAAACCACATACTCACCGCACAACCTCCACCAGTGAAGCACAAGTGCGGCACGGCCGCTCGCACGGGCCGCCGCCAGTGTGGCTCGAGCGCCGTGCGTCAAACCTCCACTGCCACAGCCTCCGCCAGTGAGGCACGTGCCGCCGCCAGTGACGCCCGTGTGCTGCACGGCCGCAGGCACAGCCACCGCTACAGCGCCGCGATCAGGATGGCCGCCGCCACAGCCGCCGCTGGTGAGTCACGCAGTCGACCCGCCCTTTTTTACTTACCGCAAGCACGTGGCACCCGCCGTGTTTGAATTAACTCGGCCCCCGCGCAGCATCCGTGCGGCGCTCCAGTGGATAGGCTCGACGCTCTCGCCGTTGCCGCGCAGTCCTCGCTACCGGCGACGCCGTGCTTCACCGCCGATGACCGCAAACAGGTAAGACAGAGCCTTTAGAGTTTTATCTACACTTTATTATGATGAGGGTCTTAGCTCATCTTTATTATGATGAGGGTAAGTTCTCATTTAATTTTACTATTAAGGTGGTGAAAAATCATAGCGCTATGGGGAATTGTTTTGAGCAAATTTAATTACAACACAGACCAGAAGTAGTCAAGATGAGAGTTTTAGTAATAGTATAGATAAAAGCAAAAACTTCAGTTCGAGAGAATGGAAGTGACTACAGAGAATGTTCTGTTTTATATTTCTGACCTGCTCAAACAAAGCAGGCCAGGTGTGACAGGATTTAAGTTTGTGTTCTCAGCATATCCTACAGCTCCATGTTTATATGTAAGGACACATTTCTTACATTACATTGAAGCCACAAGGGCTTTAAGACAAGAAAAACATGATTATTTGTCAGTTACAAGAAGCCAACATAAAAGAGTGGCAGTTCAGACTATCTCAACGTGGTTAAAGCAAGAGTTGGTTCAGGCAGGAATTAACATTTATGTGTTTACATCTCATTCCACTAGCGCAGTAGCAACATCCGCGGTCAGGGTGATGGACGTTCCCATCGACCATATATTAAAAGCCGCAGGTTGGAAAAATGAACTTGTGTTTCAGCAATACAACCATCGGCCGATTGCCGATGGAGGGCTGTTTGCCAACTCAATATTGTGCTGTTGCTATTGTTTAATTCTGTTTCGTTTGTTGCTCCTACATTAAGAGGGTTTATTGGTTGTTTTATGACCCAAAATAAAACTGTTTTGTTTTTGCATGATATGCAATGTCATGTTTACAGCATTATTGATGATACTCAGAGTCAATCGATGCAGTGAAATGCCGGGATTTTGATCGGCGGCATAAAAATTACAGAGCTTTAAAATCTTCACGTAGTCACTCACGTGACTCCGAAGTAAAATAGTAAGATTAAACGAGAATTTACCAGTTTGAAGTTTGATCTTTATTTTATGAGGAGTTACGTTGGTGATTACGTGCCCGCCACGCCCAACCCTCTCTCATAGAAAAAAGGTCATAATGGTAGTTCTCATGTTGATCATCTTAATATGTTACTTCAATTATGGTGTTGTCTGTGATTTCATACCGCTGTTTTGAAGATTGACGCGCATACGCCCTGACAGGTCTTCTTCACGTAATCACTCACGTAACTCCTCATAAAATAAAGATCAAACTTCAAACTGGTATGTTCTCGTTTAATCTTACTATTAAGGTGGTGAAAAATCATAGCGCTATGGGGAATCGTTTTGAGCAAATTTAATTACAACACAGACCAGAAGTAGTCAAGATGAGAGTTTTAGTAATAGTATAGATAATTGTTGTAAGAAATGTTTATTTTCCTTTTTTCTCAAAGTCTTTCTTTCACGTTATTCCTTTCTATATACAACTATCTTTGTTTTGCTCTCTGTACTTCATCTACCGTAAATCTTATTCATGCATCTTTATACATGGATTCTTCCATCTGGAAAACAGAGGCAGGACTATGGTAAAATTCTGCTCTAATCTGGCCAAAGTGCTGTCATCAGTTGTGCAAGAGTTGAACGAAGTACCATGTTTTCTCACAACTAATGGTACAATTTAGAGTGACTTTGAGTGTACATTTCCAATGTTATGGAAGGACGGTCATCTGCAGAAGACATAGCTGCTAATCAGCAAGCATAATGCACTGCTCCTGCCAGAGTCCCCAATGTTCCTGGCAAGTTTTAGATGGAAGTGCAAGAAACCTGGGGATTTGTTTTCAACATTGAATGAATGAATGAATGAATGAATGAATGAATGAATAAGTGTATTGGCCAAGTATTCACATACAAGGAATTTGTCTTGGTGCTCTGCCCACAAGTGACGACATGACATACAGTGACAGTTAGGAATGACACATCTATATAACTAAAAGTCTCATCTTGACCACTTCCTGTCTATGATGTTAATTGATTTTAGAAAAAACGCTACCCTATATCGGTATGATTTTTGGCCATCTTACTCACAGTCCTCCTCCGCAGCTGCAACCGCAAGGATTTTTCCGATCGCTGAAAAATAAAAAAAGTTATGAATGTTGAAAAAATCTTGAGATCAGCTTTGGTCCTCTCGCCTGTCAATCACTATGATGAAGATAACGCCCCTTCCGGGGGGTGGGGCAGGAGTATAAAACACCGGATGCCTGGACGTGAGTCAGTCACTCTGGAAGATCGTGATGGGAGAGCCACAACTGTGATTCTGCTGTGAGTCAACTGAACTGTGAGTCTACTGAAATGTGAGTCATCTATGTGCTTGCAATAAATGTTTTGTTGATTGGTTATGTGCTTGCAATAAATGCTTTGTTACCCCGCAATATGGTTGCAATAAATGATGATTGGTTAACCCTTTATGTGCTTGCAATAATTGCTTTGTTACCCCGCAATGTGCTTGCAATAAATGATGATTGGTTAACCCTTTATGTGCTTGCAATAAATGCTTTCCTACCCCGCAATGTGGTAGCAATAAATGATGATTGGTTAACCCTTAATATGCTTGCAATAAATGCTTTGTTACCCCGCAATGTGGTTGCAATAAATGATGATTGGTTAGCTCTTAATGCCCTTGCAATAAATGGTTTCTCAGCCCCCACTGTGTTTGCAAGGAATAAATGGTTTCTCAGCCCCCACTGTGTTTGCAAGGAATAAAGTTTCTCAGCCCCCACTGTGTTTGCAAGGAAGACATGGTTTCTCAGCCCCCACTGTGTTTGCGAGGAATACATGATTTCTCAGCCCCCACTGTGTTTGAAAGGAATAAATGGTTTCTCAGTCCCCATTGTGTTTGCAAGGAATAAATGGTTTCTCAGCCTCCACTATCTTTGCAAGGAATAAATGGTTTCTCAGCCCCCAATGTGTTTAATCCAAAGTTTCCGCTCTTTCTGTAAGTTAGGCTAAGTGGACAGGTCATGCTGATTGCGTAAGTTCCGCTAAGTGCAGAGATCACACTTATTGCGGAAGTGCCGTGCGGAAGCCCCACAGTGGAGCGGCCGCGCTCAGCCATGCGAGTAGATTCAAGTAAGTTTACCATCATATATATATATGGTGTGTGACACTGTGTGTGGTGTGTGTCAGTCTGTGTGTGAGTGTGTGTGTGTGTGAGTGTGTATGTGTGAGGCTGTGTCTGTGTGTGTGAGAGAGAGTGAGAGTAAGTCTGTTTGGGGTGGACGGTGTGTGTGAGGTGGAGGTTGTGTGTGTGAGTGTGTGAGGTGGAGGGTGTGTGTGTGTGTGACTTGAAATGGATTGATGACTTGAAATGCATTGACTAGACTTGACTTGAATTGGATTGACTTGACTTGAAATGGATTGAGTTGACTTGACTTGAAATGGATTGAGTTGACTTGAAATGAAATGGATTGACTTGAAATGGATTGACTTCACTTGAAATGGATTGACGACTTGAAATGGATTGACTTGACTTGACTTGAAATGAATTGACTTGACTTGAAATGGATTGACTTGCCTTGACTTGAAATGGATTGACTTGACTTGACTTGAAATGGATTGACTTGAAATGGATTGACTTGAAATGGATTGACTTGCCTTGAAATGGATTGACTTGACTTGACTTGACTTGAATTGAATTGAAATGGATTGACTTGACTTGACTTGACTTGAAATAGATTGACCTGACTTGACTTGAAATGGATTGACTTGAAATGAATCAACTTGACTTGAAATGGATTGACTTGACTTGAAATGGATTGACTTGAAATGGATTGACTTGACTTGACTTGACATTAAATGGATTGACTTGACTTAAAATGGGTTGACTTCACTTAAAATGGATTGATTTGACTTGACTTGAAATGGATTGACTTGATTTGAAATTGATTGGCTTGACTTGAAATGGATTGACTTGACTTGACTTGACTTGAAATGGATTGACTTGACTTACAATGGATTGATTTCACTTCAAATGGATTGACTTGACTTGACCTGACTTGAAATGGATTGACTTGACTTTACTTGAAATGGATTGACGTGACTTAACTTGAAATGGATTGACTTCACTTGAAATGGATTGATTTGAATTGAAATGGATTGACTTGACATGAAATGGGTTGACTTGACTTCTTGAAATGGATTGACTTAACTTGACTTGAAATGGATTGACTTGAAATGGATTGACTTGACATGAAATGGATTGACTTAACTTGATTGGTTAGGGGGGCGCCATCCTGTATGGCTGCCTGCCCTGCAGCTGTCCATTTTTTTTCTCACTTCTTTTATTTTATTTTTAGTACGTTAAAAGTGTGTTAGTTGGGGGTCTAATCTTTTTTTGTGTGGGGGTGGGGGGGAGGGGGAAACTGCTTTTCAAGTCCCTACCTGGTCGGAGAGGCTGCTTTCCTCCGAGCAGCACCTTCGACCCGTCCTCGCGGCCTACCAGCGGGGCTTGGAGCGGCATTTCCTGAGGGGGACCTGGCCAGAACCTCAGCTTCGGCGGCAGCACAGCGCTGGAGCGCTATCGCGGAGCGGGCGATGCCTTGCCCCGGTTGCCGCTCTGGGATTTGCCTATTCAACATCGCGGAGCTGCGGTCTGTGGAGCGTCCAGCCGTGGGCGGCGGCGTTGAACTCTACTTCGGGAGCCAGGGATCTTTCGCTGAGATCGACAGTGGTGGAGCTCCATCCAGCGTGGCCTGTTGGCTTCGGAAGCTGCGGCCTCCGGTAAGGAAGCGGCCGTTCCAGGCATCCCAAGCCGCTGAGAGTGTTCTCCCGACGTCGGAGCACCATCACCCGGCGAGAGGGCCTGGAACATCGGGACGCCGTAGCGGCGACTGTGGAGGCATCAATAGGCCTAACCATGGGTGGACAAGAGGATGGGGACTGGACTATGTGCCTTCCCCCACAGTGGGAACCATTGTGGGGGGATGTTTTTATGTTTTAATGTTAAATTTCCTCTTTATGTTATGTTGTATTTTTACTAGTGTGCTGCAAGGACATCTGAATTTCCCCTGAAAAGGGGATTAATAAAGTATTTATTATTATTATTATAATTATTATTAAATTGATTGACTTGACTTGAAATGGATTGACTTGACATGAAATGGATTGACTTGACTTGAAATGGATTGACTTGACTTGAATTGACTTGAAATGGATTGAGAAGGGGAGGAGACAGCAAGGGCTACCAGAAATTGTAGAAGTCAATGTTTATGCTGCTAGGGTGCAAACTGCCCAACTGCCTATGAGGTGCTGCTCCTCCAATTTCCGGTGGTGCTCACTCTGGCCATGGAGGAGGCCCAGGACAGAAAGGTCGGATTCGGAATGGGAGGGGGAGTTGAAGTGCTGAGCCACTGGGAGATCAGGTAGGTTAATGCGAACCGAGTGGAGGTGTTGGGCGAAGCGATCGCTAACCCTACGCTTGGTCTCACCGATGTAGATCAGCTGACATCTAGAGCAGCGGATGCAATAGATGAGGTTGTAGGAGATGCAAGTGAACCTCTGTCACACCTGGAATGACTGCTTGAGTCCTTGAATGGAGTCGAGGTGGGAGGTAAAGCGACAAGTGTAGCATCTCTTGCGGTTTCAAGGGATAGTGCCCAGGGTGGTGTGGGAGGGAAGGGAAGAATTGAACAGACTTGACTTGACTTGACTTGAAATGGATTGACTTGACTTGAAATGGATTGAAATGGATTGTTTGCCCTGCAATCACTGTTCTTGACTTGACTTGACCCACAACACCCATGCTAGCACTCCACAAGCCCATCCCCGCACTGGCCAGCAATATTGGAATTGGTGGAGAGGTGGAATATTGCGTTGGGGGACCAGCCTTCCCGTGTGAAGCTGGGACGCAACAGGTCCCACTTAGTCTAGTTTATTACTAAAACTCATCTTGTTTGTTTGCGTGTGCATGATATTCCAAAACCCTGCCAAAACGGTACACGATAGCACTACAATTTTTGGTCCACCTTGAGGAACGGCTGCCAAACAGCAGCCGTCCGTTAATTGTACTTTTTTTCCAAGTTTTTTAGTTTTCTTTAAGTCTTTGTTTTTATTTATTTTGCCTTTTGATGTGGGGGGATCAAGGAGAAATAACTTCCCGGTCCCTACCTGGTCGGTGAGGCAACCTTCTCTCCGGCTGCCCAGTCGACCCGTCCTCGCGGCCTACCAGCGGGCGTGGAGCGGCGTTTCCCGACGGGGACCGCACAGCACCCTCAGCTTCGGTGGCGGCACGGCGCTGGAGCGCTATTGTGCAGCGGAGCGGGCGATGCCTTGCCTGGGTCGCCGCGCTGGACCGACGCACTGGAGCTCCGGTGAGCTGGACCGCCGAGCTCAACACCTCCGGGCTGCGGGACTGGAGTGACCATCCGCGGGCGGCGGCGCCGACTCCAACATCGGGAGCCTTGAGCTCCAAATCGGCGCGGCCCTGTCGGGTGCTGCGGACGCCTGCGGGAAAATTGCCGTTCCAGCCGTAGTTGCGGCATCCGGTGAGGGATGCGGCCGTTCCAGGTGGCCCAGCTGCTGGAGGACTCTCCCGACGCCGGGGCTACATCACCCGGCGAGAACGGCCAGGATCATCGGGCCTCCGTAGAGGCAATAGCGGGGGCCTCATTTGGCCTGACTTTTTGGTTGAACTGGGGCTGGGGACTGGACATTGTGCCTTCCCCCACAGTGGAAATCATTGTGGGGGGATGATTTTTGTATGTAATTGTTTGTAATTGTATTTGTCAGTCTGTGTTCAAGATGGCGGTCGGAGGGGAGAGTGGACGCTGGCGCGGTTTCGTTGCCGCTGCTCTCTCCTCAAATTGTGCTTCTGATTTTATTTTTTGTGTTTTTGGAAGGAATTCTGTCCCTGATTTGTGTATTGGTCTTTATAACTTATTTTTTAAATTCTGATTATATGTTTCCTATAAATCTCTGTATGGTGTCCTTGAGACCTCGGTATAAGGCGCCCGTAAATAAAATTCATCATCATCATCATTGTCCTGGGATGTAAAAGAAACAAGTTTCGTTCAGATTGATGTTATATTTTACAAGTTATTGACTTTTAAAACTTTACAAAATCACTTTTCCACTTGCCCTGCCCATCAGCTGCATTCAACATCAGAATGACGTCACAATGGGATCCCGAATCTCATTTACATAAAAAATCGTGATTTTCCAAAAAAAACAGTTTTAATCAAATTCTTCCATTTTCATTAACAGCTAACATTGTGTTTAGGTTATTTAAAAATAAAAATCACCATTATCATTGTGGGGGGTCAGATAGGGGGGAAATTTCATTAAAAAAAAACATTGTGATTTTCATTGTGGGGGGGGATGGGATGGGGGTACATTTCATTAAAAACAACCTGTGATTTTCATTGTGGGGGGTTGGGATAGGGGGGACGAGAGGAGGGTGTAGGGGGGGAGAGGGAGGGGAAAGTGGGGGAGGGGAGGAGTGAGAGTGCGGGAGGAGGGGGGATAGAGGGAGAGGAGGGGAGTAGGGAGGGGAGAGGGGTTATGGAGGGAGGAAGGGTGACTGAGGTTAGGGGAAATGAGAGGGAGGTGAGGGAGGGAGTGCGAAGGGGAGGAGGAGAGGGGAAAGAAGAGGGAGGATGAAGAGGGGGAGGGAGTGCTGGGGGATGAGGGGTGGATGGAGGAGGATAGGGGTAGGAAGAGGGATGGCGAGGCGCAGTTGGTGGAGGGTTGCCGTGACTCGCGTCACAACAGAGATCTCTGGTGTCACAATGGGAACACCTCAGCCGCGCCTGCGCAGTTGGGGGCTATGGGTCAGTCGTGGAATAATGCTTTGGGGGATGGTCCCAACGAGTCTGTACCTGGTCTAGTAAAACATTAAACATTAATAATAAAACATTATCGATTAACCATTATCGAAAACCACCGGTTTTCCTAAATTTCTATAGTGCTTACATCAGAGTTGCAATTCATAACTAAGTATGCATTGTGCAAATGCAAATGACATGTCTACATTTTGGGATGGAAATGTATCTACTAACTTCGCAACATTGCCAGAAGCAGGATAGAGCTGGAGTGGAAGCTTGGTGAATGAGGTCACCATATCTGGTTTCACCCACCCTCCCTCTTATTTTCATATACTTCCAGCCTCCAGACTTGCTATTCCAAGCATGTTGCCAGACTTTGATTCCAACATCCTCTTCGATGTAGTTTAGTTTAGAGATACAGTGCGGAAACAGGCCCTTCGGCCCACCGATTCTGCACCGACCAGCGATCCCCACACATTCACACTATCTACACTTACTAGTGACAATTTTTACACTTATACCAAGCCAATTTACCTACAAGCCTGTTTATCTTTGGAGTGTGGGAGGAAACCGAAGATCTCGGAGAAAACCCACGCAGTCTCGGGGAGAATGTATAAACTCTGTACAGGCAACACCCGTAGTCTGGATCAAACCCGGGTCTCCGGTGCTCCAAGCGCTGTACGACAGCAACTCTACCATTGTGCCACCATGCCGCAATACACATGTAGTGCAAGCCTCTATCATCAAATTGCTGGTCTTCATCCCCATGATGCTGCATCGATTATTACAATGCCCAATAATCAGTCCAATATTGGACTTGGGTTCTTTAGCTGCACTATAAAGGTCAGCTGTATGAATAAACAGTCCATTGAAATGCTTTCTGAAAGATAATCTCTCTTCATTAGAAGTCACAGGTTATAGTAGTATTTTCAGCAATTCCATGCTAATTAGGGGCCTGGGAGACCAAAACAATAAGTAGAGCAACAGAGTTGAAGATTGTGAAGGTCTCGACCCGAAATGTCACCTATTCCTTTTCTCTAGAGATGCTGCCTGACCTGCTGAGTTACTCCAGCATTTGTGTCTATTCGGTTGGACTTGATTGATTTGGTGTCAATTGTGTTATTGCCAAATGTATAGGATTTAAGATAACGGCCCAATTCCCAGGATAGAAGGTTCTTAAATAATGTGGTAAAGAGATTATGGGTCTCTTCTGAGAGAAATAGACACTGTCAGGAAAATAATGTAAAGACATGCTTGCATAAGAGCAGACAGTCATCAGATTCAGTGTAGCAAGGTATAGTGTTTGTTGAGTGTTCACAATCAAGTATTGTTTGATTAAATCAAAAGGGTGTTTTGTTTTCAAATCACTCTTACATTTACCAGAAGCAAAGGTCTCCAGAGTAAATTATGATTACTTGGGGAAAGTGTTGTCAGAAGTAACTGATGCACCTTTTGGCTTTCTATTGATTAAGAAATGATAACTGAACCTCTGTATGTGCTTTGTACAAGAAGTATGTATAGAATGCACCTATATGGTGATCGGGCCCCTCTCCCTCCTGGAGATGAAAGATTGATTGAATGAAAACACTTCTGTTTGCCCTGAGTATAGATCTATGGGATTGATTCTTTGGCTGCACAATATCAACCATTCTGCTAGTTCTGAAATTGTAGGTAGTTATTTCTGAGGGATGTAGAACTTAAGCTGAACTATAATTCAGTTCACGTTGCTACGCTTCCAAAGAGAAGAAAACGTGATCTTGTGAAAACCAGACCCATTTAAAAATGCTCTTGATCAATTCTCCTTCCAGAAACATACATCAGAACAAGGTAAACCAATTTTCAGATGGCAGCATATCATATTAAGCCAATGCAAAAGGTTTGAAGAGTACTTGTATACCAACCAACTGTGCTATTTTAAGAGCAAGAAGATTGCTAAAAATTGCAGGAATACATCTCTTCCTGTAAAGGATCTGAAGGACCTAAATTCTCAAACCAGTCCACGTGATTCTGAAACCAGTTTGCGATATTTTGCTGCAACTAGAAATGAGATACCATATATGAACACTTTATATTTGAATAAAGATATGCACAGAGCCAATCAATTAAAAAACAAAATATTTAAATAACACCAAAACAAATCAGCAATATCACGTTACCAATATAACCAGCATAGTCTCAAGATATTTCTCTCAATTAGAATCCACTCTACAATAAGAAACTTTTACACCATTATGCTTTTGGTGACATTTTTGCTAAAGGGTGATCTTATAGAGGCGTATGAAATCATGAGGGGAAGAGAGAACATGCATACATTGTGACTTTCTCCCAGGATAGAGGATTCAAGAAATACAGGGCATAGGTTTAAGATGAATAGGTGAAGATTTAATAGGGAAGTTTTATTCATATGGAAGGGGGTGGATATATGGAGCAAGCCACTGGAGGATATAGTTGAGACAGGTGCAATAACAACATGTAAAAGACATTTGGACAGGTACATAGATTGGAAAAGCTCAGAGGTATATGGGCCAAATTGATAGAAATTGGACTAGCTTAGATTGGGCATCTTGCTCATCATGGATGAATTCTAAAGGAATTTAAAAAACAATATTTAAAATATATGTTTGCATTATGAGTTACTCCAACATTTTGTGTTTTCTTTATGTAAACCATCGTCCCTTGTTTCTACATAAAGATCAATGAAACTGGATGTAATCTCCATTATGCCATGGCAAATGCTTTGATTGCCTGAAATCCCACAAAGTAATTAGTTATTTTTATAAAGATAATGGGTCTCAATCCAATATTTAAAATATATGTTTCCATTATGAAAATTAATTACTTATAGCCTTTATTTCTGTCTTTGTCTTCCATGTAATGATTGGGTGACAGGAGATACCATCAAGATGAAAAGCCTCTGGGGTTACATCCGCACCCTGGTGGTATTAGAAAGGGACTACGCGCTGTCCACTGGGGGATTTCCGGGACCGCTGGGCACCGCGGGTGGTGGAATGCATCCTTAACAAGGATTGTAATATAGTTGTTTAATTTTCAGTATATTGATGTTTAAGAATATTTTTACTTTGGTGGTGGGTATTTGTTTTGTATTGTAAATATTATTTTAATAAATAATTGATTTAAATTATTTTTGGTGAAAAAAAGATGAAAAGCTTCAATTTCACCTGTATTTGCTATTTTGAATTGAACACTGTTTCTGCTCTATCTTTCAGATAAGATGACCATACAAAAAACATCTCTTGTAAATTATTCAGTAGCTTGTGTAATCTATTTATTTTAACATCGCCAAAATATGGTTCTCTTAGAAGCTAGTTTTGTGTAGTCTCACAGTTTCTTTGTCAATTACTTATTTTCTGAGTCCAATCACAAAAGCTGTAATTTGTGAACTTCCATGTTCAGTCTCAGTACATTGGTCTGCTTAAGCAGATAATCATTTTCATACACTAGACATTATGTGCTCCAGACATTACGTAATTCCTCCCCTTGCACCACCGAGCACCAGGCTTATCCTCTTCCAGCTGATGTTTGTGATTTACAGTCTTCTTCTATGTAGTTGCCTGTGGCATGAATACCATTTGACATATATTGCTTCAGGTCTTCTTTTCAGTAAAAGTCAGGTTGTTTGTCCTTGGCAGCCTTGCAGACTTGTCTTTTACCCCTCAGGATGTCTGTGTCTGTACTCAATGCTATGGCAGGTTTCCCAAAACAACACATTCATCTAAGTGACTAGGTCCTCATGATGAAGAATAACACAACAACATAGGCTTGTAGTCATTTTATACTTAGGTAAAATGTTTCTCAGTTCCATCTGAAGAGGGTCTCGACCCGAAACGTCACCCATTTCTTCTCTCCAGAGATGCTGCCTGTCCCGCTGAGTTACTCCAGCTTTTTGTTTCTATCTTAGTTCCATGGTATTTCGTCATTGGTGGAGAGGTGTAATATTGCGTTGGGGACAATCCATGTTTGTTCAACTCCTGCTCTCCACACCTCGAACATCTGGCGGTGAAGTGCCGTCCCTTCTACCTTCCGAGGGAATTCACCTCCATCATCTGACCGCGGTCTACATCCCACCCCAGGTAGACGTCCGTCTGGCACTGGAGGAGCTGCACGCCGTGGTCAACAAACACCAGACGTCTCACCCCGAGGCAGTTACCACCATTGCTGGGGACTTCAATAAGGCAAACCTAAAGAAATCACTCCCTAACTTTCACCAACATGTCTCCTGCTGCACCAGAGGACCAAACACCCTCGACCACTGCTACACCACCATCAAGAATGCCTATCGCTGTATCCCTCGCCCTCACTTCGGTAAATCCGACCATACCGTGGTGCTGCTTCTTCCTGCCTACAGGCAGCAATTAAAGAGCGCACCCCCAGAGGTGAGGACAGTACAGAGCTGGTCGGGGGAGGCAGAGGAACAACTACAGGACTGTTTGGAGTCTGTAGACTGGGCAATGTTCAAGGACTCGGCAACGGACTTGAACGAATACAACACAGTCATTACTGACTTCATTAAGAAATGTGTGGAGGACTGCATCCCTACAAAAACCTTACCAATCAGAAACCTTGGATGAACTTTGAGATCCGCTCTCTCCTCAAGACCAAACACTGGGCATTCATGTGTGATGATGCAGTGGTCTACAAGATGTCCAGATACGACCTTGGTAAGGCCATCAAAAAGGCCAAAAGGGACTTCTGCTCCAAACTGGAGGAAGAGACAGATGTTCGGCGGCTGTGGCAGGGCCTGAATGCAATCACCTCCTACAAGGCGAAACCAGGAGGCAGCTCGAATGTCGGCAAAACATCACTCCCTGATGAGCTCAATGCGTTTTACGCATGCTTTGATAGGGTGAACACCGATGTGCCTTCCCGAGCCCCCATTCATAGAAACATAGAAACATAGAAAATAGGTGCATGAGGAGGCCATTCGGCCCTTAGAGCCAGCACCACCATTCATTATGATCATGGCTGATAGTCCCCTATCAATAACCCGTGCCTGCCTTCTCCCCATATCCCTTGACTCCACTAGCCCCTAGAGCTCTATCTAACTCTCTCTTAAATCCATCCAGTGATTTGGCCTCCACTGCCCTCTGTGGCAGGGAATTCCATAAATTCACAACTCTCTGGGTGAAAATGTTTTTTCTCACCTCAGTCTTAAATGACCTCCACTTTATTCTAAGACTGTGGCCACTGGTTCTGGACTCGCCCAAAATTGGGAACATTTTTCCTGCATCTAGCTTGTCCAGTCCTTTTATAATTTTATATTTTTCTATAAGATCCCCCCTTATCCTTCTAAACTCCAGTGAATACAAGCCTAGTCTTTCCAATCTTTCCTCATATGACAGTCCCGCCATCCCAGGGATCAATCTCGTGAACCTGCGCTGCACTGCCTCAATCACAAGGATGTCCTTCCTCAAATTAGGAGACCAAAACTGTACACCATGCTCCAGATGTGGTCTCACCAGAACCCTATACAACTGCAGAAGAACCTCTTTACTCCTATACTGAAATCCTCTTGTTATGAAGGCCAACATTCCATTAGCTTTCTTTACTGCCTGCTGTACTTGTAAGCCAACTTTCAGTGACCGGTGTACAAGGACGCCCAGGTCTTGCTGCACCTCCCCCTTACCTAACCTAACCCCATTGAGATAATAATCTGCCCCCTTGTTTTTGCCGCCAAAGTGGATAACCTCACATTTATTTATATTATACTGCATCTGCCACGCATCTGCCCACTCGCTCAACCTGTCCAGGTGACCCTGCAACCTCCTAAAATCCTATTCACAGTTCACACTTCCACCCATTCGCTGTGATGGTAGTTCAGTCTCAGTCACAGAGGCCGACGTCAGGAAATCCTTCAGAGGGGTGAACCCTCGAAAAGCGCCTGGACCTGATGGTATACCCAGTCGTGTTCTAAATATCTATGAGGACCAACTGGCTGGAGTTTTTATGGACATTTTCAACCTCTCACTTCTGAGGTTTGAGGTTCCCACCTGCTTCAAAAGGGCATCAATTATACCAGTGCCCAAGAAGAGTAAGGTGACGTGCCTCAATGACTATCGACCTGTGGCACTAACGCCTGTGGTGATGAAGTGCTTTGAGAGGTTGATCATGGCGCAGATCAAATCCTACTGACAAAAACCAGGACCCACTGCAGTTCGCTTACCGCCACAACAGATCAACGGTGGATGCGATCTCACTGGCCCTCCACTCCGCTGTGGACCTCTTGGACAACAACAACTCATATGTCAGGCTGTTATTCATCGATTACAGCTCGGCATTTAATACAATCATCCCCTCCAAGCTGGTTACCAAACTCGCAGAACTGGGTCTCTGCGCAGCCCTCTGCAATTGGATCCTCGACTTCCTCACTCTCAGACCACAGTTTGTTCATATTGGTGGAAATGTGTCAGACTCGATAACAATCAGCGCGGGAGCACCTCAAGGCTGCGTGCTCAGCCCCCTGCTATACTCACTCTATACTCAGCCCCCTGCTATACTCACCCTTCCTAAGATGGCGGATGTGCAGGAGTGGGCGCCGTTTGTATGGCAGCCTGCCTGCAGTCCGTCGTCTAACTTTTTTATTGTCTGAAACATTTTTTTTATTGGAGTCTATTCTTTCTATGTGGGAGGGAACTGTTTTAACCCCAGTCCTACCTGGTCGGAGATGCGGTTTTCCTCCTAATCGCGTCTCCGATCTCCCCATGCGGCCTTCCATCGGGCTGGAGCGGCGTTCCTGCCGGGGACCACAGCTTCGGCGGCACAGTGCTGGGACACCAACGGGGAGCGGGCGATGCCTTGCCGGGTCGCCGCTCCGGAGTGCTGTGGCCGCCGACCACCAACATCGGGCAGCCGCGGTCTGTGGTTTGAGGGCATCCCGCCGCGGGCGGGCGACGCTGGATCAGGAACACTGCGGAGTCGAAGCTCCAACCGGCGCGGCCTGAAGTCCGCGGGCGTCGCAGTCTCCGGGGAAGGAGCGGCCGCTTCAGACATTTTCAAGCTGCTGAGGACTTTTCCACCCGATGCGGGTGGGCAGACAACATCGGGCTGCCGTTGCAGCGGCTGGCTGCAGTGGCCTCAGACTGGCCCCGACCTCGGGTGGACGAGGAGGAGGAGGACTGGACATTTTAGTGCCTTCCCTCACAGTGGAGAGTGTAGATTCTACTGTGGGGGGATGTTCGTGTTTGTGTAAAATCTCTTATAGTGTGTTGTCTTTTTTTCTATCTCTTTTTATTATTTGTATGGTTAGTTAACTGTAAAGCACTTTGGCTTTTGATTTAATTCAATTGGAAAATGTGCTATATAAATAAACTTATTATTATTATTATTATTATACTCATGACTATTAGCCGGTGATAGTGCGAACTCCATCATCAAGTTTGCTGACGACACCACTGTTGTGGGATGTATCACTGATGGCGATGAGTCAGAGTATAGAAGAGAGATCGAGCAACTGTCCATATGGTGCCAGCTCAATAACCTGGCCCTCAACACCAGCAAAACCAAGGAACTGATTGTGGACTTTGGAAGGAGTAGGATGGGGACCCACAGTCCCGTTTATATCAACGGGTCGATGGTTGAAAGGGTCATGAGCTTCAAATTCCTGGGCATGCACATCTCTGAAGATCTTTCCTGGTCCGAGAACACTGATGCCATTATTAAGCAAGCACATAAGCGCCTCTACTTCCTGAGAAGATTACGGAGAGTCGGTTTGTCAAGGAGGACTCTTTCTAACTTCTACAGGTGCACAGTAGAGAGCATGCTGACTGGTTGCATCGTGGCTTGGTTCGGCAACTTGAGCGCCCTGGAGAGGAAAAGACTACAAAAAGTAGTAAACACTGCCCAGTCCATCATCGGCTCTGACCTCCCTTCCATCGAAGGGATCTATCGCAGGCGCTGCCTCGAAAAGGCTGGCAGTATCATCAAGGACCCACACCATCCTGGCCACACACTCATCTCCCTACTACCTTCAGGTAGAAAGTACAGGAGCCTGAAGACTGCAATGACCAGGTTCAGGAATAGCTACTTCCCCACAGCCATCAGGCTATTAAACCTGGCTCGGACAAAACTCTGAACTTTAATAGCCCATTAACTGTTAATTGCACTTGATCAGTTTATTTATTCATGTGTGTATATATTTATAGAATGGTATATGGACACACTGATCTGTTTTGTAGTCAATGCCTACTATGTTCTGTTGTGTTGAAGTAAAGCAAGAATTTCATTGTCCTATCAGGGACACATGACAATAAACTCACTTGAACTTGAACTTGAAGTGGAATATTGCATTGGGGGACCAGCCCTCCCGTGTGAACATGGGACCCAACGGGTCCCACTTGGTCTAGTGATCTGTTCTACATTTTCCTTGATGCAAGGCCACCAAACTCAAGTGCAGTTTCATGCCACTTCAAGCAGGGTGGAAGGCCACCAAACTCAAGTGCAGTTTCATGCCACTTCAAGCAGGGTGGAAGGCCAACAAATTCAAGTGCAGTTTCATGTCAGCAAGCAGGGTGCGAGACCACCAAATTCAAGAGCAGTTTCATGCCACCTCAAGCAGGGTGCAAGGCCACCAAATTCAAGTGCAGTTTCATGCCATTTCAAGCAGGGTGCAAGGCCACCAAATGCAAGTGCAGTTTCATGCCATTTCAAGCAGGGTGCAAGGCCACCAAATTCAAGTGCAGTTTCATGACATTTCAAGCAGGGTGCAAGGCCACCAAATTCAAATGCAGTTTCATACCATTTCATGCAGGGTGCAAGGCCACCAAATACAAATGCAGTTTCATACCATTTCATGCAGGGTGCAAGGCCACCAAATTCAAATACAGTTTCATACCATTTCATGCAGGGTGCAAGGTCGCCACATTCAAATGCAGTTTGAGACCATTTCAAGCAGGGTGAAACCACCATAAAACCACCATAAAACCACACAAATCACCACTTAAACACCACACTCACGGTTCAGTAAACATTCAGTGTGTTCAGTTGATTCACAGCTCTGACAGAGTCGTGACCTCTCCCTCCACCATCTTGTGGAGACTGAGCCACACCCACACTTCCAGGTTTTATAATCCCTCCCCCTCCCACCAGAAGGGGCGTGGCCTTCATGGCGTGATTGACAGGAGAGAGTTTCTCAACATTTTTTAAACACTATTAACACTTTTCTTATTCATTGATGGGAAGAATCCTCTGCACCTGATGAGCGGAGGGGGACTAAGTAAGATGGCCAAAAATCACAGCCGGACGTGGTAGCGTTTTATCTAAAATCAATATAGAGTGCAAGCAGGAAGTTGTCAAGTTTAGACTTTTAATCATTTGCCAATTCAAACCAACCACTACTAACCATTTGCTGTGCTTTATTTCAATCCAACCACCACCAACCATTTGCTGTGCTTTATTTCAAACCAACCACCACCAAGCATTTGCTGTGCTTTATTTCAAACCAACCATCACCAACCTTTTGCCGTGCTTTATTTCAAACCAACCACCAACAACCATTTGCTGTGCTTTATTTCAAACCAACCACCACCAACCATTTGTTGTGCTTTTTCATACCAACCACATTTTCATTTTCAAACCACATTAAGGGCACTCAAGTTTAGAAAAACCACACTCACAGTTTAGTAGACATGTGTTCAGTGTTATTCACAGCTCAGACTGAGAGACGTGATCCTCTCGCTTCCCCCATCTTGCAGAGACTGACCGAGGCACTCAATACCTCTGGGTTTTATAGTCCCTCCAGAAGGGGTGTGGCCTTCAGGAGAGAGAATCTCAACATTTTTAAAACATTAATAACTCTTTTATTTTTCATTGATGGGAAAAATCCACTTGTCCTGCACAGCGGAGGGGGACTCTGAGTAAGATGGCCAAGAATCACAGCCGTAAGTGGCAGCGTTATATATATACATATACATATACACATCTATACACATATATGCATATATATACATATATATATATACACACACATATATATATA
>JAXLNO010000277.1:0-7500 GCA_038087875.1 Malacoraja senta | reverse complement strand
TGTGTGTGTGTGTGTGTGTTCTTGTTTAAGTACCGTCACATATTGAATGTTTTTCTAGTCTGCCATTCCTGCAATATGTTCAACTGTGTTCATCCTATCACAGGGGTGTTCAAAAGGGATGGATTGCACCTTTATTGGAAGGGGACCGACATTCTGGCCGGCATATTTGCTAGTGCTTCACATATGGGTTTAAGCTAAAAAGTCAGGGGGTGGAGTCAACAACGTGGTCGCGTATCTGTGCAGCTAACGGGTGTGCAGTGTAGAAAATGTCACGTTTAAATTAACAGGGGGATGGGACCCAATGCGAGGAGACATGAAAGGAGGACAGAAATTAAGGCAGAAGGGAGATAAGAAAAACTAACCTGAAAGCTTTGTGCTTTAATGCGAGGAGCATTCGAAATAAGGTGAATGAATTGAATGCGCACTTAGTAGTTGGAATTACGGAGACATGGCTCCAGGGTGACCAAGGCTGGGAGCTAAACATGCAGGGGTATTCAATATTCAGGAAGGATAGACAGAACGGAAGAGGAGGTGGGGTGGCATTGCTGGTTAAAGAGGAGATTAATGTAATAGCAGGAAGGGACATTAGCTTGGATGCTGTAAAATCAGTATGGGTAGAACTACAAAATAGCCAAGGGCAGAAAATGCTTGTTGGAGTGGTATACAGACCACCTAACAACAGTAGGGAGGTTGGGGATAGCATCAAGCAGGAACTTTGGGATGGGTGACTTTAATCTACATCTAGATTGGGCCAACCAAATTGGTAACAGTGCTGAGGAGGAAGATTTCCTGGAATGTATACGGGATGGGTTTTTAAACTTATATGTAAAGGAACCGACTAGAGGAGGCGTCATTTCCGGTGAGGAGTGCGTCATTTCCGGTGAGTGCGGCCCGGGCTGTCGCCGAGGGAGGAAGGACGGAGCCGCGGCTCGTGAGGCTAACAGAGGCAAAGAGGTTTGCCACGCACTGCAAGGGAGCAGTGGACCAGACAGGAAGAGCGGACGGATTACTATTAGACAGCCAAACCAGTAGGTAATTTATGGCTGGGGTGAGTACTTTCCCATTTATAGGAGGTAGGATTATATAAATAAGGGGTGTATCAATAGGAGGTAGGATTATATAAATAAGGGGTGTATTAATATAGTAATCCGGGTAGGGGATTCTTAAATAGGACCAGTTATTTACATATAAGATGGGCGGCCAGGAGATGTGCCAATACTGTGAGATGTGGGAATTTGTCGACACCATTGATGTAGATGGTGTGGATGATCCCTACAGCTGCAGTAAGTGTTTGAGGCTAGCGGAACTCGAGCTCCGCATTGAGGAGCTGGAGATCCAACTTCATACGCTGCGGTACATCAGGGAGGGGGAGTATTACCTGGATGTTTTGTACCAGGGGATGGTCACACCGACCAGTTTAACTAATTCAGTAGTTAGTGAGCAAGGAAAGGAAGGTGTGGCCATAAGCGAGGCAGGTAGGGGGAACCAGGAGGAGATGCGGCAGGAGCCACAGCCCTTGTTCCTGACGAGCATGACCGAGGCTCTTACTCAATGTGAGGACGGGAACAGGGGCTGTGGGAGGGATGAGCAACCTGGCTGCAGCACCGTGGATCAGGGGGACATTCAAGAGGGGGGAGTTAGAAGAAATGCCGTTGTGATAGGGGATAGTATTATTCGGGGGGTAGATAAGGTTCTCTGTGGCCAGCAGAACATGTCCCGAAGGCTGTGTTGCCTACCCGGTGCTAGGGTTAAGGATATCTCTGCGATGCTGGAGAGAAATTTGCAGAGGGAGGGGGAGGATCCAGTGGTCGTGGTCCATGTGGGGACCAATGACATAGGAAGGACGAGGAAGGAGGATCTGCTGAAGGAGTTTGAGCAGTTAGGGAATAAATTAAAAAGCAGAACCTCGAGGGTACTGATCTCCGGATTGCTACCTGAGCCACGGGCCAAATCGGCGAGAGTACGTAAAATTAAAAAGCTGAATGCGTGGCTCAAAGACTGGTGTGGGAATAATGGGTTTGGTTTCTTGGGCCACTGGCACCAGTACTGGGACAGGGGGGATCTGTTCTGTAAGGACGGACTTCACCTGAACGGTGCTGGGACTGGGGTCCTGGCAAATCATATAACTAGGGCAGTAGAGAGGTCTTTAAACTAAGTAGCGGGGGGGAGGTGTCAAGGGTGGTAATAACGGCAGGGGTAGAGGAAACAGAGCAGGGTATCAGTGGGGAAACGGAAAATCAAAATGTGACAGGAGGATTCAGAATGTGTGAAGATAAAGCTCTAGATGTAAAAGAGGCAAAAACAGAAAGGAAGGGTAGTAAAATCATCTGAAAGTGCTGTATCTAAATGCACGGAGTATTCGAAATAAGATAAATGAATTAACGGTGCAATTAAGTATATATAGTTATGATATCGTGGCCATTACGGAGACATGGCTGCAAGGGGATCAGGACTGGGAGTTAAATATAGAGGGGTACTCGACAATTAGAAAAAATAGACAGGAAAGAAAGGGAGGAGGGGTGGCCCTTTTAATATGGGAGGGAATAACGGCAATAGAGAGGAAGGATATTGCGTTGAAGGATCAGGATAGTGAAATAGCTTGGGTACAGATAGAGAATAACAAGGGGAAAAAAACACTAGTGGGTGTAATTTATAGACCTCCAAATAGCTGTGACGCTGTTAGTCAGAACATAAATCTGCAAATAATTGACGCATGTAAAAAGGGAACTGTTGTAATCATGGGGGACTTCAATTTTCATATTAATTGGGCAAACCAAACTGGGCAGGGTAAACTAGGGAAGAGTTTATAGAATGTATTAGAGACGGGTTTCCTAGAACAGTATGTCACAGAACGACAAGGGGGGAGGCAATCTTGGATCTGGTCCTGTGTAATGAAGCAGGATTAATTAAAAATGTCATGGTTAGGGACTCGTTGGGAACAAGTGACCACAATATGGTCGAATTCCATATTCAAATAGAAGGGGAGCAGGTTGAAACTCAGGCTAGGGTACTTAGTCTAAATAAGGGGGATTATGAAGGTAATGAGGACTGAGCTGATCAAAGTTGACTGGGATAGCAGACTCAAGAATAAGACGGTACATGAGCAGTGGTGTACGTTTAAGGATCTACTGTATAACCTTCAAGAAAAATTTATTCCTATGAAGAAAAAAAGGGGTAAGGGTAAGAACAGTCAGCCATGGCTCAGTAAAACTATAAAGGATAGTATTCGGCTGAAGGCAAGGGCATATAAGGTAGCCAGAGATAGTGGGAGGGTAGAGGATTGGGAAGCATTTAAAGGTCAGCAAAAAATAACTAAGAGATTAATTAAGACGGGAAAATAGACTATGAAAGGAATTTAGCGAACAACATAAAAACAAATAGTAAGAGTTTTTATAGCTATATAAAAAGAAAAGGGTGGCTAAGGTGAACGTTGGTCCATTGGAGGGTGAGACTGGAGAGTTGTTGGTGGGGAACATGGAAATGGCAAAGGCATTAAACGAGTATTTTGTATCAGTCTTCACCATAGAAGACACAAAAAATATTCCAACGCTGGATAAACAGGGGGCGGTAGGAATGGAGGAGCTAAATACTATTAAGATCACCAAGGAGGTGGTATTAGGGAAATTAATGAGACTGAAGGAGGATAAATCCCCTGGGCCTGATGGATTACATCCAATGGTCTTGAGGGAGATAGCGGTGGGGATTGTGGATGCATTGGTGATAATTTTCCAAAACTCCCTGGAGGCAGGAACGGTCCCAGTGGATTGGAAATTGGCCAATGTAACACCTATATTTAAAAAAGGAAGTAAACAGAAGGCGGGTAACTATAGACCGGTTAGTCTAACATCGGTGGGTGGGTAAAATGTTAGAGAGAATTATTAAAGAAACACTAACGGGGCACTTGGATAGACATGACTTCATCGGACAGAACCAGCATGGTTTTGTGAAGGGGAAGTCCTGTTTAACGAATCTGCTCGAATTCTTTGAGGAAGTAACAACCCGGGTGGATAAAGGGGAACCGGTGGATGTGGTATACTTGGACTTCCAAAAGGCTTTTGACAAGGTGCCACATAAGAGACTATGCTAAAAATAAAAAAATTATGGGATTGGGGGTAATATATTAGCATGGGTAGAGGATTGGCTAACAAATAGGAAGCAGAGAGTGGGGATAAATGGTTCATATTCGGGATGGCAACCGGTAACTAGCGGGGTTCCGCAAGGGTCGGTGCTGGGACCCCAGTTGTTCACAATTTATATAAATGATTTGGAGGAGGGAACCAAGTGTAATATATCAAAATTTGCGGACGATACAAAAATGGGAAGAAAAGTAGGGGATGAGGAGGATAGGAAGAGTCTGCAAAAGGATATAGATAAGCTAGGTGAGTGGGCAACAACTTGGCAGATGAAATTTAATACTAAAAATGTGAAGTCATTCACTTTGGGAAAAAAAATGATAGGGCAAGTTATTTTCTAATATGAGGAGGAGCTGCGCTGTAATGCAATGCAAAGGGATCTAGGGGTAGTAGTACATGGATCACTAAAAGTTAGTATGCAGGTGCAGCAAGCTATCAGGAAGGCCAATGGAGTTTTGGCCTTTATTTGCTAGGGGGATTGAGTATAAAAACACGGAGGTCTTGCTGCAGCTGTACACAGTATTAGTGAGACCACATTTGGAATACTGTGTACAGTTCTGGGGTCCATACTTAAGAAAGGATGTACTGGCCCTGGAGGCAGTGCAGCGAAGGTTTACAAGATTAATTCCTGCAATGAGGGGATTGACATATGAGGAAAGGTTAAGTAGGCTGGAACTCTACTCTTTGGAGTTTAGAAGAATGAGAGGCGATCTCATTGAAACATATAAGATCGTGAGGGGCCTTGATCGGGTGGATGCACCGAGGATGTTCCCAATGATCGGGGAAACTAGAACTAGGGGACATAGTTGTAGAATAAGGGGGGCTCTTTTAAAACTGAGATGAGGAAGAACTTCTTCACCCAGAGGGTGGTTAATTTATGGAATTCACTGCCCCAGGGAGCAGTGGAAGCAGAAACATTAAATATATTTAAGTCTAAAATAGATGGTTTTTTAGCTGCCAAGGGGATAGGGGCTACGGGGAGAGGGCAGGGATATGGACCTAGGTAGGGTTAGTATAGTAAGACCTGAGTGATCTCCTGGACAAGTGTCGATCGCCTGGATGGGGTCGGAGAGGAATTTCCCGGATTTTTTTTCCCGAATTGGACCTGGGTTTTTATCCGTTTTTTTGCCTCCCCCAGGAGATCACTCGGTTCTTGGGGTGGAGAGGGGTGATAGCGCTATAAAGGGGAGGGTAGTGTCTTGTGTTCTGTGTCTTGTGTCTACTGTTTGTGGGTGGGGGTGTTTGTTTGTTTGGTGTTCAGCCATGAGCGAATGGCGGTGCGGGCTCGATGGACCTGGTGGTCTGCTCTCGCACCTACTTTCTATGATTCTATGATTCTAGGGCAGGCCATCCTAGACTGGGTATTGTGTAATGAGGAAGGTTTGGTGGATGCAAAGACGACAACCAAGTTTTCTGAACTGATTTATTAACACACTTGCTCCTTGGCAAACAGGTCTCTGCAAACACGTCCGATCACAACGGTGGTCAGCAACACAACTGTGGCGTGAAAGCGAAACCGCGCGAAAACAGCAGCCCCTCCAGAGTCACGTGACAGCGGCTTTGGCATCTTTGGGCTTCCACACCGTAACGGAGATGGTAGTAGCACCAACATCGTCGCTGTACACCTCCGGCAGCGGCGATGCTTCTTCGGCGCTGGGCGGATCCTGACCTTCGTCCCGATGTCATCTCGGTTGCACCCGCGCCGTGGCAGTGGGCGGGTGAAAGAACAAACATCCTGCCGTCTGTGGGTCCACACAACTGGTCAGCTCTCTCCACGAGGTGCTGGGGATCGCTGAAATCGGCCCCGGCGAGCATCAAACGGACCTCGTCTGACCTGCTCCAAGAACACCGGTTCGAAAAGCAGACACGGGCGATGCCCATCCATCAGGGCCAGCATCTTCGCCATAATGGTGGATGGATGCCGATCGCCGACACTGTCCATGTGCAGGATCTTCGCCGCCCTGTCTCTACGGCTGAGACCGAAGGTATGTAACAAACAGGCATTCAAACCTTCGTACTTTGCGATCGTCGATGGGTCTCTAATAGACGGCAACAGTCTCGAGGCACAGTCCAGTGGCAGAGCTCCTACCACATGGAAGTACATTGTGTCATCCGCAATTATTCAATGCAGATGGAACTGTGCCTCAACGTGGTCGAACCACACTTGAGGTTGATCTGGCCAAAAGGAAGGTAGCTTGAAACCCGGTGAGCCCTGCCTCGTGTCGGTCGATTCTGCGGGGACGTGGTCCTGCTGCATGACCTCTTGTCCAACGACGGCTAGACAGGTCGGGATCACCAATTTGGCGGATGCAAAGATGACAACCAAGTTTTCTGAACTGATTTATTAACATAATCGCTCCTTGGCATACAGGTCTCTGCAAACACGTCCGATCACAACGGTGGTCAGCAACACAACTGTGGCGTGAAAGCGAAACCGCGCGAAAACAGCAGCCCCTCCAGAGTCACGTGACAGCGGCTTTGGCATCTTTGGGCTTCCACACCGTAACGGAGATGGTAGTAGCACCAACATCGTCGCTGTACACCTCCGGCAGCGGCGATGCTTCTTCGGCGCTGGGCGGATCCTGACCTTCGTCCCGATGTCATCTCGGTTGCACCCGCGCCGTGGCAGTGGGGCGGGTGAAAGAACAAACATCCTGCCGTCTGTGGGTCCACAACTGGTCAGCTCTCTCCACGAGGTGCTGGGGATCGCTGAAATCGGCCCCGGCGAGCATCAAACGGACCTCGTCTGACCTGCTCCAAGAACACCGGTTCGAAAAGCAGACACGGGCGATGCCCATCCATCAGGGCCAGCATCTTCGCCATAATGGTGGATGGATGCCGATCGCCGACACTGTCCATGTGCAGGATCTTCGCCGCCCTGTCTCTACGGCTGAGACCGAAGGTATGTAACAACAGGGCATTCAAACCTTCGTACTTTGCGATCGTCGATGGGTCTCTAATAGACGGCAACAGTCTCGAGGCCACAGTCCAGTGGCAGAGCTCCTACCACATGGAAGTACATTGTGTCATCCGCAATTATTCAATGCAGATGGAACTGTGCCTCAACGTGGTCGAACCACACTTGAGGTTGATCTGGCCAAAAGGAAGGTAGCTTGAAACCCGGTGAGCCCTGCCTCGTGTCGGTCGATTCTGCGGGGACGTGGTCCTGCTGCATGACCTCTTGTCCAACGACGGCTAGACAGGTCGGGATCACCATTTGGCGGATGCAAAGACGACAACCAAGTTTTCTGAACTGATTTATTAACATAATCGCTCCTTGGCATACAGGTCTCTGCAACACGTCGGATCACAACGGTGGTCAGCAACACAACTGTGGCGCGAAAGTGAAACCGCGCGAAAACAGCAG